>JACXGM010009743.1:0-21930 GCA_016801145.1 Umbra pygmaea | reverse complement strand
TGGGCTAGTTTTACTGGGTAACCAATAGTGTTGGGCTAGTTTTACTAGGTAACCAATAGTGTTGGGCTAGTTTTACTAGGTAACCAATAGTGTTGGGCTAGTTTTACTAGGTAACCAATAGCTGTAGGTTGTTTTAGCAACTACTTGCCCTTCAACTACTACACCCAAATGTGACAACTTAAAACATCACTCAAGAGCTGAAGGCCAACGGCTTTTTGCTTTGTGTTTGGACAGCAACGTAGCCTACCTTCACCTCAAGAGCCCTTTTGATAGGAGAACTATTCCAGGTACTGATGCCCTGCAAGAGACAAGGCACCAGCCACTTTAGACAATGGAGATGCATGGAGATACCCTGGTAATTAAATGCATGTTATTGAAGGAGAATGTACTTGTAGGAGGTACAGGACACTCACCCCTCCCTTCTCTACCACCTCCTTCAACCTGGAACGGGTCATCTTGGGCTCCTGGAACATGAGGAAAATAAAGCCCTTGAGTCAGGCATGGCACTCCGTTAACCACTTTGTGTCAGTATAACTAGCAGCATGTTAATACTCACAAAAAGGGGCAGGTCTTGTGTCTCCTGGATGGCTGCTTTCATCATGGCCACCACATGCTCATTGGTTATCACCTCCTAAGGGCAATGTGCACACGTGTCAGTTGAAACCCTGGCAAGACTAACATGTGCTGCTAGCATTAAGCCCTGTTGCGCCCAGACGGAGACTCCAAGTAAACTCACATGCAGGATGGTCCGGACATTGACTGAGGTTAGGTTGTGTTGCTGGGACTTCCTCTCCAGGTCCATATCCAGCTGAACAAATTCATCCTCCTCGCTGTCAGAGGATGTGTCCTCTGACTGCTTTCTAGCCACATAAGTTCCTTCTTCCTGTCCACTATCTGACGTTCTCTTCGGTGTTGACCTGCACCTCTTCTTCATCAGGCTCAAGCCACCGCAATCTTCCCCATCTTTGGACAGAAATGCAGACATCAATACAGAAACATGTTATTTTATTCCTAAACAAGTGTTGAGGGCACATAATTGTCAGGGAACGCTCCTCAAATAACTGGTCGAGTCAGATACTAGTTGGTCATTTCATTTTAATGCCCACTGCTGGCAAATCTGGGGTGTGGGGAAACGTTTCCCAACAGGTGGGTCTCATTAGCTGGTTGCTCTGATTGCCCCTGATCAATAAACATTGTTTGCTTTTTATAGTAATCGGGGACCACGTCCTCCAGCATCGTACAGATAAGTCATTCAGTATCATCCAGAATGGAAACCTCTACTCTTTGTAATGTCCTTATGTGCTTATCCTTAACTTCTGGGACTGTGTTCTTTAGTTGTTGTCAGCGGGCTCTCTAGACATTCGGACGACTTTGAGAAAACCCCTTTGCTAAGCGAGGCTTGGTAATTTCTTCCTTATCCTATGTCACACTGACCTGCGAGCGCTAGAGTGGAGTGAATACACATACATTCATTCTGAGGTACTACTAGGGGTGTAATGGTACGTCTAACCCACGGGACGATACGTATTGCGATATGAGGGTCACGGTACGGTACGTTTTCTGTACAGTACAACTTTATTCCGAAAACAGTTATTAAAGACTCGTTTTAGTTTAACTGGCAAAAGTTAGCCACATATCCACCATAACCACACCTATGCATGGGTTGACATTAGCTTTATTGACCACTTGTCCTTCGGACAAGTAAGTGTGGTGTTTAATTTGTCCGGTAGCAAAAACGACTTTGTTTCAAATATTGTGAATACTATTCATGTCTTTAATTACACTAACATTTATATACAATTTTTTTTATTATACTAACATTTTGGTCACACTCTGGCAGATAGATTAAAAAAAATCTAACAGTCACTCAGATTACTTAGCCACTGTTTGACAAACGTTTCTCAAATAAAGTATGTATTTCGAGTTAGAAACAACATGGTATACTGCTGCATTTTGTTCACATTTGTGATCAAGATGTGACAAAAGAGACAAAAGTCATAGCTACCGCTTTAGCGTTATCATGTTAACAGTGTCACTTTTTGGGGAGAATATCTGTCAATTGCTATATAGAATCTGACTATTCTTTTCATGCAGTTCAAAATCTTAATAACATACATGCATGTAAATAACATAACAGTCAGAAATTGAGGAACATGGTATCTCACTATAAAGAAATACTCTGGCACAAAGCCTTTAAATGTGCTGTTTCTAATCTCTTTCTGACACTGTCAATTTTGGCCACCGTCATCACGCGCATTTGACTAAAAGACTTAAGGTTTTGTCCAGCTGTTAAACATCTTAAATTTTTTGAATATCACTATGGTATACTACGTATGTTTATGCAATAAATCACAACCTTTATATGTGCATACTTTAAACTACTTTTCTGATTAAGTATTAACAGCAAGTGGGCACTTGCACTGTGTAAACAGAGCTGTGTGTCAGTGTAACTACCGGAAGAGTGCTAACATTAGCTAACCATTTAGTACCCAGTCTGAAAGAACAATAATGTAAATCTAGAACACACACACACACACACACACTTCATGGCAAAAAAGACATTAGTAACCCAATGCAGATGAATTCATTTAGTTCAAAATCTACATTTTTTTCTACATTCTACTTGTCCAACTTTTTTTTATGTCAATCCCTGCTGTCGCTGTTGTAATTTCTTTTGCCTGATCAAATTCTGCTGAGAAGGGCTGCTTGAATACAGAGGACAACATTTTTATTTTCACAACTGCATCTGCTAAAGAACAACTACTGTATATATTGAAAAAGTTACATTGTCAAGCCCATAAGTGAACATGTATTTAGAAAACTCATATAGTTTGCACATACATTGCCCCATAGCTAAATTGTTTACTTTCCATATAAGCAAGACAAATGTTTCCCCACACGTAGATGAAAGTTTGTTTCATGAAACATGCATGCGTCATGTTATCTGAATCTATTCCAATAGATGTCTGAGATAAGCAATAACAACAGGCAAGAATGACATTTAGCAATATTAGTCTAGTTCTCTGTAGATGAAGCAGAGGATTTTCCCATGATGATTCATCACCACCACTCACCATTGTACTTCGTGCTACTCAAAGTGACAACAATTACAATGTTGAATACAAAGTGCGCAAATGCTCAGAGTAGCTAGATATATTTTTATATCAATCAGATTTTTTGAAGAAGCATTACAAATAAAACAGCTAGTCATTTATTTCAAATTTATTGTTCGATGTATTCAGTTTCATGTGCGAACCCGCAAACAGCACCCATTACCGTACAGTGGCGTACCCATGTACCATTACAGCCCTACGTACAACCATCAGAAGATAGGCAACTGATAGGGCTCATAGCTCTATAGTCACGTGCAGCCAAGATAGCCTTGACTGTCTCAGCAGCAAAGTAATAGTGTGGTTGCTTCCATACAAACAATAACAAACAAGAGGCCTCAGAAGTCGAGATACTGCTTCAACTGTTTTATAAGATTTTTGTACAGAATTATTCCTAACACATTTGATTTATTTTTTCTTTATTTCTGAATATGGCCACTCCCTGTTGTTTTTTGATATGTCACAAGCAGTGTTAGTTACTTTACTTAGTTACTTCTCCAAAATGTAACTATGTTACCTTCTGCATTACTTTTTATTGAAAGTAACTACGTTATGTTACTGCGTTACTATTTATTGAAGGTAACTAATTAAACTACTTTAAGTTACTTAAAAAAATGCTTTTTACATATGCTTTTTGATGTGTCTAGGTTTTTTATCATACAATACTCATTGGACAAAAAAGTATCAATAATTAACCTTCCCAAATATTTAAACAATTTGAATCAATTTTAATGGTAAGTTGATTAAGAAATAATTATTATTTACAGAAACCATCTTGGAGCAATTAGGGTTAACTGTCTTGCTCAAAAACAGAATGATAAAGGCTACACCTTGGTAGTGTGTGTGTGTGTGTGTGTGTGTATATGTGGGGGGGGGTTGAACCATTCTTCTGGGGGCTTCTTCAAAAATGAATCATGGGCCCTAAACAATTAGGCCACCTTGCCACCCCTAGATAGTGATTGCCTGATCAAGGTCGAGTGAAGACTTGTGGTAACTACTTTCTCTGGGAATGATCCAATTGACCAATATGATCAGTCTATTTCTGATGAATGTGTGAGTGTTTGTATGTAAAACCAATTTCATCTCAATGTCTGAGTATAACAAATTTTAACTGAGTAAAGAAATACAGATAAAAATGATTTTGAGTTTCATACAATATGCTATGGAATTTGACTCCTAGTAATGCCTCTGAAATTAATGAAGTCACACGGTGAATACATTGAGCAGTCCTGAACCAGAAATATTGAGTCTAAAGCAGATTATTTTTGCTTGAGGGCCACATTGAGCTTTTGAAACCAAGTGAAGGGCCACATTTTATAGTGATGCATGAAAAATAGGAAATGTTATTCAATTAAATTAAGGCCGCCCCCTACACAGTTACGTGCGTTTCCTACAGAAAATAAATGTTTTGTTAAACCATTTCCTTGTTTGACTGTAATGTTTTTAGTTTAACAAAATATAGTCAGTGAAAAGTACCTAACTTTGTGACACGACATCTCATCTCCGGCTGTCATTAATCCACATGGACAATCCACTCCTCATTATTTACAATGGCATTATTTTAATCAGCGGAACCCCCTCTTTCCAACCATATTGGTACCATGTTGGTTTTGTGCAGGATGATGTCCTACATCATTGCAGCGTTGCTATTTTGTCATTTTCACGTCCTACTTCCTGTCTGTAATGTGTTTAGTAAAAAAGGCAAAAGTAAAAAAAACTACCAAATTCGAGGCGCGATAGCTCAGGCTCTGAAAAACTCACATGGATGAGCCCACACACATTCTTTTAGGCTGATCTTCATCTTTCCAACTTTTCCAAGCATTAGTTGCTAGCATATACAGTTTGTGAGATGATCGCGATATAATCGCGGGATACTGTGTGTGGAGGGTAAAAACGCCTCGCGCGCCAGATCAAAGGACCCGGCGGGGCGCATCTGGCCCACAGGCCGTAGTTTGCCCACCTCTGGTCTAAATGGTACAGTTTAGATCTGTTGGCTGGCAGAATTATAAGCATTCTGAATGCGTGTTTACTGGCACAAATACACACGTTCCGAGTGCATGTCACTTGAATCCTTGCGCACCTTGTATGTAGCCTACTGTATGTTGAAAACTTCCATAAAGTGCGTTCTGTTAAAGCACATTGGACATTTTCTGTAAGATTATGCACGTTTTCAACGCGTGTTTATTGGAATAACAGGGGAAAATATAACTTGAAAATTACATACCTCCACTCGACAGATGCTATTTCGGTCTAAAACATTTAAGTGAGACGAACAATGACAAGCTTTCCATTATATTCCCACTCGACAGGTGCTTGCACTTGACGCAAAGCTCACTGGACACATTTATTTATCCTCCCTGCTTTTTGATAGTTTGGAAGTAATGTGAATATTTCCAGGTGTTTAAATTTAGGCTATGAATTCTTCCATTTTGCTAACCTCCAATCTGCATAACTCTGTGCATTACAATTAAGTGCAAGATCTCGCCTCTTTTTGATTGGCGTGGAGGCGCACTAATGAAATACGGATTAAAAAACAAAACGACAATGGATAATAAATTATTAAATTGAGTTCTAAAACAGAAAAGGTGTCGTATAACGTAAAATATAACATAAATGTAACTAATTTTCTTGTTATAAACGTAACTATTAACTAATTACTTGAATTTTGAAAGTAACGCGTTAGGTTACTTTTTTTCAAAAAAAGTAACGCGTTATACCCAACACTGGTCACAAGAAGGGTAGGTAGTTGAGGAGCTCACCCACGGTGATAACCAGGCCTACTTCTGTGTCCCCCTCCTCCCCCTGGGAGGGGCTCTGTGATGGGCCAAGACATGGCTGACGCTCCTCCTCATTGTTCAGCTGGTCTGTAGCAGACACAAAACCATAATAGATTTAACAAAGACAGATTCACCACCAACCAGTGAGGGTTGGCTGAGGGGTGAAGTAAACTTGTTCTGCATCTTTTAAAAAGGAGACATTTGAGCAATATACATAACTGCTGCACAAGAAATTAGGTTACTACTACAAGGCTGAATACAATCTCTTCTTCCCGTCTGCCAAACCACAAACAAAATATTATACATTTATATGTTGTATACAACATTCTGAGTTATCAAGTAAATTATTCATTAATCAGCATAGATGTGTCAATTTTTTTATAGAATAACCCTGGTAACAGGCTAACATTTGAGCAGAATGTGGAACTGAATGTCAAATTAACAGCCTAACATTAAAATATGGATATTGTCTCTGATAACCTGCTGCATAAGCAGAATCAGTAAAAAATGGGCAAAGTATGTTCACTTATTTGACAATGATTGTGACGGGACTGTTATCAAAAAGTCAGTCTATACGTTGGAGACGAGAGGAGTGTTGCACTCTTGGGTTCTAAATATCACTAACCGATCTCTAATTTGTAATTCCTGCTTCCGTTCCAAACCTCCTGTATACCTGAACTAAAATGTCTCTTCTTGAACCTGTGAAAGTGTCTCCTTGTTAACACCCCATCGGGAACAGTCATTCGAAAGCCCTTCCTCTCCTTTGGGGAGGATATTAAAACCGGTCTGTTGTCAGAGAGAGTGCAGAGAGGACCACTATTGGAGAGTTTGGAGGCACAAGTTGTCTCGTCCCTTTTACAGCACTTGGAACGCAGAGGCTGTGGCTCTGGGGTGCTTGATTTCCGTTTATGGGCCATATTCATCATGCTTGAAAGCCTGAAAAAACAAAAGCCTACATTATGCACAGCCAAATGACAATACTCTTAAAGTATCCTAGTGAAAATGTACCTAGCTAACTAGCTATGCTGACTTCAATACAATTGGTTGCTAGCCGTCAGTGAGCTAGTTTGCTAAGTTGTGGCAGGTAAAACCCCAACATATAGAAACATTTCTAACATAATTATTTGTTAAAGCTTACGCTTCTAGCTAGCTGGAATGAAGCTATAGTAGTGCCAGAACATAGCTAACTAGTAGATGGCTGTTGTTAGATAGCTAGTAGATGGTTGTTGTTAGATAGCTAGTAGATGGTTGTTGTTAGATAGCTAGTAGATGGTTGTTGTTAGATAGCTAGTAGATGGTTGTTGTTAGATAGCTAGTAGATGGTTGTTGTTAGATAGCTAGTAGATAGTTGTTGTTAGATACAGTAGCTAGTAGATGGTTGTTGTTAGATACAGTAGCTAGTAGATGGTTGTTGTTACATAGCTAGTAGATGGTTTTTATTAGATAGCTAGTGGATGGTTGTTGTTAGATAGCTAGTAGATGGTTGTTGTTAGATAGCTAGTAGATGGTTGTTGTTAGATACAGTAGCTAGTAGATGGTTGTTGTTACATAGCTAGTAGATGGTTTTTATTAGATAGCTAGTGGTTGGTTGTTGTTAGATAGCTAGTAGATGGTTGTTGTTAGATACAGTAGCTAGTAGATGGTTGTTGTTAGATACAGTTGCTAGTAGATGGTTGTTGTTACATAGCTAGTAGATGGTTGTTGTTACATAGCTAGTAGATGGTTGTTATTAAATAGCTAGTGGATGGTTGTTGTAAGATACAGTAGCTAGTAGATGGTTGTTGTTAGATACAGTAGCTAGTAGATGGTTGTTGTTAGATACAGTAGCTAGTAGATGGTTGTTGTTATAGACACAGTAGCTAGTATATGGCTGTTGTGAGATAAGTAGTGGATGGTTGTTGCTAGATAGCTAGTGGATGGATGTTGTTGATAAATAATTAGTGGATGGTTGTTGTTAAATAATTAGTGGATGGCTGTTGTTAAAAAACTAGTAGGTGGTTGTTGTTAGCGAATGTGTGTGGTTGTTGTTGTTAAATAGCTAGTCGTAGATCGGTCCTTAATTGACAACAATGTAACAAAACACGTCATATTTTTGTTTCTCGAAACTATATTGGGTTTACTGTACATTACTTTTTAAAATGTATTTAGAAACTTTATTAGGATTACTTACCCGCAAACCGGCATTTGGCGCCATGAGCAGCTAAGCTAGGAAATTCTATAAATTTACAGCGCCATTTCAGGTGTCACATTTAAAGCTGTCCGCCTGTCCCCAGATAATCCACACATGGCATTATGGTTCTTACTTGTAGCAATATAATGGTATCCTACACGTTGAGGTGATCAGTTGGATATTACCTACTAATGTTGGTTAAACAGTCAACCGTAAAATAGTTGGTTACTTTGTACATTTTTTATGGGGGCAAAATTATATAGGGCCCTAACATGTTGAGTGGGCCTCAAAGGCAGGAATAAAGAGGGGAAAGGGTCCTCAGAGACAGCCTATGTACAGGGCCCAGAATGCCATGCTACGCACTTGGCAGAAGGCAAAAAACAAAAATATTGCTATTCTCAATTACAAAAGCATCATTGGGGCTGCACGCATGTTGGCATTCATGGTTCCCTCAATGAACTGTAGCACCCCAGTGCTGGAAGCACTCATGCAGGCCCAGACCATGATACATCCACCACCATGCTAGACTGTAGGCAAGACACAATTGTCTTTGTACTCCTCATCTGGTTGTTGCCACACAGGCTTGACACCATCTGAACCAAATAAGTTTATCTTGGTCTCATCAAACCACAGGACATGGTTCCATTAATCCATGTCCTTAGTCAGCTTGTATTCAGCAAAGTGTTGTGGGCTTTCTTGTGCATCATCTTTAGAAGAGGCTTCCTTCTGGGATGACAGCCATGCAGACCAATTTGATGCAGTGTGCGGCTTATGGTCTGTGCACTATCTATCTATCTATCTATCTATCTATCTATCTATCTATCTATCTAGGTCATCTTTTTGTAGAGCAACTTTTTTTTTTTTCAGATCCTCAGAGAGTTCTTTGCCATGAGGTGCCATGTTGAACTTCTAGTGACCAGTATTAGGGAGTGTAAAAGCGATAACACCAAATGTAACACACCTGCTCCCTTCTTCATCTTCTTCTTCTTCATTGGTTTAATAGCGGATCGCAACCGACTCACGGTGCATATACCACCACCAACTGTACCGGAATGTGAGGCTGGTCACGGCCCACCCAATTCAAGGCCAACCAACTCAACCCACCGCCCTAAGAAATTGTAATACAATACGCGACCCGCCACCGACACAGTATTCATATTTTTGTTCATTCTAGCACCAGTCTAGCGTATTCAATCATCTCGGCCAGCTCCTGCTCCAACTCCGCCGCACTGGAACCCCACAAGGACGCCATGCCAATCCAACCGCCAATCGCTCCTGCTCTGTGTGTCTGTTTCCCCCCAACGATAAGTATGTAAGTAAGAGAATGGTAGCACTTTACGTCCAACACACTCAGAACTGAAAAGGGTGAGTAACAGGCCCAGCAATATAAAAAATGAATATACCTGGGAAATAACAGTCTGAGACTAAAACTACAGACTGGCTACTGGGATAACAGGACTAACATCCACTGGGCACTCATCTGAGTCTGTCACGATGATCAAGGCTGTCGTGGCAACTCACCTGATGGTGAGGGACTATTTGTTAAATGTCTTTAGGTAACTATTTGTGTTGAGTATTATTTAATGTGTTTGTGTATATGTTTGGTAAGGCGCTGACCTCCGGACACTGGAAGAGCGGTGGGCACTTCGTTACTCATTGCGCACGAATGGTGCACTAGTTAACTATCCACACCGGTGCGTAATGAGTAATCAAGATGCCTTAATCAGAGCATTCTGGAGGCTTGGCGCGTGTTATTTTGAGTTTACCTCCTGTCAGAAGAGAGGAGTTGTAGAGACTGAACTTTGAACATCTGTGCGGTAGCTATTATATATTCGTGAGTGTGTATGTATTTGATTGAGCCTTCACCTCATTATGTGTCGTACAATATGTATGTGCTATATTTTGAACCAGGCATACGATATGTAGAGTGTTCGCGCTGATGCCGTGTAAATGTATTGTAACTTTACATATACGTTGTGCAGTTCCTATACCAATTTGTATCAGCTGTTCCAGCACCTTCCAGTCTCTACACTGAGTTCATTAAAGATCTAGAATGTTCCTCCCTGCTTTGGTCTCCAATCTCTCCTCATCTTAGATGTGACAGAGTCAAACTAGCGAGAAACGGCATCCGCCTTACTATTCTTGCTGCCTGGAATGTAGGATAACATATAGGTACGTGGACCACCTCGGCTGGCGAGGATTTAGCCTCCTCACTGACCAAATGTACTCAAGTTTATGGTGGTCAGTCCAGATAAAGAAGGAGTGCTTTGTCCCCTCCAGCTAGTGCCTCCACGCCTTTAGCACACTGACAATGGCCAGCAACTCACAATAGCAAACGTTGTAGTTCAGATTGGCAGGTGTCAGCTTCCTCGAGTGAAAGGCACAAGGACGGAGCTTCGTCGGTGAGCACGACCGTTGTGAAAGCACTGCCCCCACCCCGCTCTCGGACGAATCTACCTCCCCCACGAACTGGAACGCTGGGTCAGGGTGGGCCATGTGCGGATGAGAACAGGGTCTTTAATGAGATGAAGGCCCTGTTTGCCTCAGAGGTCCACCGCAGCCGAGTCAGCCCCCCCTTTAACAAGGACGTGATCAGAGCCGCCACCTTGCCAAAACCACATATGAACCTCCGGTAATAGTTAGCAAACCCTAGGAAATGCTGTACTGCTTTAACTGTGTTTGGAGTTGGCCATTACGCACAGCTTCAGTGCGATCCACCTCCATC
Organism: Umbra pygmaea; assembly: GCA_016801145.1. NCBI lineage: Eukaryota > Metazoa > Chordata > Actinopteri > Esociformes > Umbridae > Umbra > Umbra pygmaea. The sequence continues at coordinate 11,148 of JACXGM010009743.1, read as the reverse complement.
TACACCCCAGTCGAGGAAATGTGATAACCCAGGATGAAGACAGCTTGTTGGAAAAACAGGCACTTTTCAGCCTTGACGTACAGCTCATGCTCCAACAGTCTCTCCAGCACTCTGCCAAGTGGACATGTTGTTCGCGTGTGGCCATGTACACCAGAATGTCATCAACAACCACCCCACGCCCGACTTACAAACATACTGTCACAGCGACTTACAAACATACTGCTCCATAGCTTCTGTTTCAGTGTACGACAAGGGATATACATGACTCCGTGGCAGTACAGCTCCCGGTCGGAAGTCAGTGGCACAATCCCATGGCCGATGGGTTGGTAATTTGGATGCCTTATCTTTGGAGAAGACATTTACTAGGTCAGAATATTCAATTAGAATGGGAATGTTAGAGGCACTGTTAGGACTTTCCACCATGGTGTCTATCAGCAAACCCGAAACACACCTTCCCAGGGACCCATGTGACCACCCCTCAATGGACCTAAGGGGCCAAGAAATAGAGGGGTCATGTTCTGTTATCCACGGTAAGCCTAACACAATAGGGCATGAGGGAATATCTAACACATAAAAGGATAGGGACTCCCAATGGGTGGATGATATGGAAATTTGTATGGCAACAGTTTAACCAAACCCGACCCTAACGATTTGCTGTCTAAACTGGGAGGGGTTGGGACAGACTTACTAGTGTTATCCCCAACTTCTGACATAAACCTCTATCAATGAAATTGCCTGCTGCCCCTAAATCGACTAAGGCCTTAAACGGGGTTGTACTAGGAAAGTCAGGGAAAGTCATATTCAATAGAAGTTGTGATGAGACAGAAGGACTGTGTACCTGTGATGGTGCGTGTGTCCCTGTGCTGCCGCTCCCTGGACCGGACAGGCGCAGGTAGCAAGCCGCTGCAAAGTGTCCCTTGTGGCATCAATTGACCGGTGACCCCGAATGTCGGATCCTGTTCGCACCAGTAGGGGGAGCTCCAGGATCAGCAGTGCTTACACATGAAAAGTTATAATCTCATATTTACAAAAATGTGAGGGGTGTACTAGCTTTTGTGAGATACTGTATATACTGAAATTGAAGAAAAAATATGTTTAAATCAGCCTCATTACGCAGTTCTAAACAGCTGATTATGTGAAGCCACTCACTAAAGACAGACAGGGTAGGGACATGTTAAGAAAGAAGTTATAAAAGGTATTTCTATCAGATGACAATGAAGTAATGATTAAGAAAACTACTGTATCTATTTAAAAGGTTGAACATCTGTAAAACTGGTCAAACTGTTATTTGAAAATGTTGTATGGAGAATTAAATTTTTATTGCAGCGGTTATAAAACTGCTTTGCTTCAAAAGTAGATGTAATCAAACTTACACTGTGTTTGCAGCAATAGGTAATCCTGTTATGACAACTACTGCATCAACTTAGATTTTTTATGTTTTATCTGAAGCTTAAAATACCATAGCAGATGTATCCATTTGTGCAGGGTTAGTTTTAGAATTGTTCTATGTAGTTTTACAATACTGTTTACGTTGGTGTATTTATATTCGATTACAAATTAATTTCAGTGCAGATGCCGCATATGCCTCATCACAGCAAGAAATTTTCCACACGTTAGGGCACTGCTTTATATCCCTTTCCCACCAGTCCGACACCACTACTAGTGGAATTACAATGTCTCATTGATCACCATGTTCTTAAAATGCAACTCATGTTTCAGACTAGTTTCAGAGACTTTTCGGTGACATGACACCTTATAAAAAACAAGTAACAGGGTTTGAACATTATGAGGACAAAAATGTATTCACATACATCATCCTATTTTCTTATTTTTTTTCTCCCCTCCCAATTGATAGGGTCCAATTCCCACTGACCCTGCCTTGTAGGAAGCTCTGCAACTCCTTGGACAGATGGTAAAGGACGCTGACTTGGCTCACAGCCGGCCAATCCTTTTTTGCACTACTCATCCAACATGGAAGCCTTTAGTCAGATCATGTATGGGATGATTACACTCACCAAATATACTTCTGTGATTGAATTTACAGGCGCCCAATCTGCACACAATGAGCTGCTAGGGAGCAACGTGACAAGGTAGATAATCCGACTTATCTATAACATATCCCAGGCAGACCAATTCCAATTTGCACTGCCTCGTGCTGGGGGTCTGGACAAAGTCGGAGAAGCCATAGTCAGGCTCAAATCACTGACTTTCATGATGTAGACCGTCCTGCGATGCAGCAACTTAGTCAACTACACTATGGTCTAGCCCTACTTCTAACCCCAACCTTAACCCCAACCTTACCCTCGCATCTTAATGTAGGCCAGTTGTCCTTAAACCTGATCTGGTGACTACTTATGGGTGCTGGGAATATATGTGGTACGACATAGGTATACAAAGTTGGTTAATAATTTCAATAGGTTTTTCAGTTTTGTATTATATTTTCCATTTGTCTCCACTGCTTTTTCTAAGCGCTCAGTCATATGTGAACAACACAATAGCCATGGTATACTTACCATATAATATAACACAACTATTTCTGCTGTATTTCTAATTTAACCAACCAACCATTTTAACAATTAAAATATTTTTACTAAATAAAGATGTATGACTGTTAGTTTGATAATAGACACTGGACATTCGGTGGACATTTGGAAGACAAAGTTAGTCAATATTTTCAATAAAAAATTTGGCTAGAACGGTTGATGCTCAATAGCGCCAACACAATGATAGTGGTGAGGATAAAAGTTATGTATTCTGATTCGGGGAGGATGAACTAAAATCCAGGGCTTTTAGTTTTTCAAAATTTTGAAGATACATTTTGCCTAGATGGTTGATGCTCAATAGCATTACCACAATGTTAGTGATGATGGTGAAAGTTATATATTCTAAATTGGGGGAGGATGGACTAAAATCTTGATTTTATTGTTTCCCCTTATTCAGAACATGAACTTTTCATATTCCTAGATTGCTTCATTTAAAAACTATTGAAGGAGGAAAAAACAAATGTCCACCGAATGTCCATTGTCCATTATAAAAGTAAATTTAGGCTACCTTGCTCTGTTGGTTACTTAAATCCACAAAGAATCTCAGCGTGACTATATCAAGCCAAGGTTGCCTGAATAACAGAGATTGACGTCAGTAAGTTAGGTAGAACAAATGATACACGTGATAGGATGCATATGGACACACTTAAATCAGGCAACATAGCTACAAAGGACATTTTCATTTAAGACGTCAGGCAATATTTGAATATGGTAGGCTGATCGTGTTCAGTAATACCTAAACCAGCAGCAAAACGCGAGTATACAGTGACATTCTCTTCCACAAGCTAGAGCAGAGATAAGAGGTCTACAGCTGTGTTACTGTATTGCCTAGACGTCTATATGCGTAAACTTCGTCGTGGGTTCGATGTGTATCGGAACCCATTCCGTATTATAAATTATGTCAGCGCATCAGCGACTCCAACCAACACTGGCAAATAAAAAAGATATGACTTTAAGAGAAATGGTGATGACACCTGACCGTGTCCCAAAGTTTACCATTCCACCCCTACAATTGGAATACGACGAACGATGCCTTCGAACTTCCAGTGATTGTGTGCGGGTATACCCACGAAGTACAAAATCAGTGCTATCGCGCTCTACAGCGGTCCAATGTACTCTCCCAGAGAATCATCAATATGTGGATCCAACTACACGCGCGGCAATGTCTCTCCCACATCTACCCAAAATCACAACGCCGTATGGCTTCCTCACTTTGAGCGTAAGCCCCAGCGTCGACAAAACGGAGTCTGTATTTTTTGAAAACAATTTCACACAGTCTACGGTGATAAATGGGAGAAGGAGCTTATCGATTATACCTCAGAGCCAACGCCACTCGTTAGATTTAGGGAAGATCCCTGGCTTAAGGATAGTTACGCGGCGTTACTTTTCACAGGACGAGTCCGAGAACTATCAAAATTCACCACATCCCTGTCAGGATACTAATTTCCAAACTCCACTGGAATCCTCAAGGAATGGAAGAATAAAACAACTACTGAAGAAACGCCTGACTGGACTACGTGCACTGGCCTCCCTTCAGCGTTTGGCGAAATGCGACGGTCCATTGTAGAGACAAGTTTGCAAACTGACAACCCTGAACAATAGGGTTGAAAATACATCTTTCTAGTTGAGTAGGAGTGAGTTGGGTAAAGTGATACATTTTTTACATTTGCTCCCCTCTAAGCGAGCTAAAATGATATATTAGTGAAATGTACACATTTCCCTTTAATTCAGGATGTTTCCTAGAAATTGCAATTATCAGAATGTATTCAGGAAGAAGGGCAGTGAAAATATGGTTGTTTTTAAAAAAGTGGTCTTGTGTCTCACTTTACCCCAGTTTAGGGGTAAACTTAGACAGACCAGAGAAATCAAGGGGGTAAAGTGAACCAGCTGGGGATGTTGCCTCTGGAGTTCGGACAGAGAGATGGCGACGTGCTAGGAAGTTGCCAAACCAAGCTTCACCTAGAGTAGACAATTCATTATTAGCTAGAATATTTAGCTTTGTGGTAAGATCAGTTGGCCTTAACCTAAAGAGTCACGTGATCTCTTGCACACCCTAGCCTACCTGCACATTGTGTCCTTGTCCAATTGGCAGGGACAAGGATGTTGTTTTTCTCTGCATATTCAAATATGGAAGGGCCATGTAACTGTTCAACTAGTAGTTTGAAGTGTTTGGCAAGCTCCTCCATCTCATTTGTAAATATTCACTTTGCCTCAGCTACTCTACCCCACGTTACTGATTTTACTTTCCCTTTATCTTTTTTCTTTATGAATCTTAGGAGACTTGACTTGTCAATATTTCTATCCCTTACAGCTGCTCTTAAATTTTTTTTCCTTCCTGGACCTCAGCGGCTGCACTCTCCATCTTCTCAAGGGGTGTTTTGTCCCAGGTTGTCTTCCTGGTGTATTGCCTTGGCATGATGGCTTTTCTTCAATGTTTATGACATTAAAAATAAAATACATTTAATTTATTATTACATTAAAATATGTTTAAGAGTAATGTCTCATGTCTCACTTTACCTCACAGCATTTGTCTCACTTTACCCCACCCTACACATTTTAGAAAAAACTATCTCTCTTACCAATTCAGGCTAATCTTCAGCTAGCATCATCACATGGTTTTATATGTTGGTAGTTCAACAACATGTATGATATAAGTTTTTAAATCTATATCAATTTGCTTTGGCACAAAAGTTGATTAAGTTGACAGCAAGAAAATTTACTTTTACACGCAAAAAATATATTTTTGTGAAATTAACATTCTTAACACAGCATCATGAGGTCCTCTCCTTCATGACCAAGGGTAAATGGGAGGGGCTTGAAAACGTAATGGTCACATGATCATAAATGTGTTCCGTTTCCTAGATATAGGGGGTTTCTCACATTACCCGACGTCTCACATTACCCCGTTCTCCCCTACGTGTAGAAGCTCTTTAAAATTGTTTTGCTCAATGAGAATGATCAGGGTCTGTGGATGGGACTATTGGACATTATTTGAGAAGGTATACCAAGCCTTTGACAAGAAGCATGCAAAATAATAATAAACCCTGGTCATCAAGTTGTTTTCTTGAAAATACTTCCAGCGACATTGCACTTTTAAAACATTGGCTTTAGTTGGAACCAATGAGGTTTTTCAGAGCGATGCCATTGGGTTGCCGATTTTGGATCTGTTAAGAATACATTTTTTAGGGATCTTTAAACAACCTTTTCAGGCAAGGTGTTTTAGAGAATTATGAAAGTACTGTTTATGGTTCTTTATGACAGCTCATTAAAAATGGTTCTTTAAGAAACTTACGTAATATATTCTTTACATATACTACTTTTTAAGAACCTATACAAAATGGTTCTTGTGAGATCCAATATTGATTATAGGTTGACATTAATTTGAATTGTTCTTCTCTGATCCTTTATTGTTTCAACTGTAGGAAGACCTTTGTTTCCAGTGAAATCCGATTCACAACACAACCTTTTATAAATGGTTCTCATGATATCTCACTGGTTCTTGGGGGATCTCATTGTCAGTGGTTCTTCATAGATATCTACAAAGTTCTGAATCAAACTTAAAAGTAATGGTTCTTCATATATTATCTATGGGTTCTTAGGAGACATAAAAAAGACACAGACACCCAGACTAAGAGTAAGCAACAACAATAAACTGAAGTGGCTAGCAGAAACCTAGTAGGGTTGACTTAGGCAGAAACCTAGAGATGAACAAGACTGAGGAGTGGCCAGTCCTCTTCTGTCTGTGCTGCTGGACATTATAAGACTGCATGACCTTTGTTCATGAATGTATTTACGGTAGGCATTTAAATGACAATTTACTCAGTGACTACAGGTGGGCTGTGGCCAGAGTCTTTAGGCCAAATTCATGTCAGAAGCAGAGCCAGCTGGAGTAGGGCAGGGGTGACCAGGTGGGCTGTGGGCAATAACAGCACAAATTGTCAGGCTGACACCAGACCAGCAACACAACCAAGGGGAATTTGCACCTAAACAACCAGGTGTCAACAGGCCAGTTATTCCTGAGGTCAGGGCCGGATTATGGACCAGGCAAATGGGGCCTGGGCCCAGGGTCCTTGGTCCACTCGGGGCCTCTGGCTAAAAGGCACCCCAAGGCTTCTAATGGTCCGAGTCCCCTCAGACAATCTACTGTGAATGCAACTGTAGATAGATAGCCAATAGTGCTGTAATATGGGGAAGCTTTAGGCAATCCAATGCCCAGTGACTGCACTTTCTACACCTCAACCCATACCAGGGCCCTTCTACAACTCCTACCAGAACACCTTTATAAACCAAACTATGGCCCCTCCTCTACAAACTATACCAGGGTCCCTCCACAGCTATACAGGGCCCCTCGGTCCCACCAAAACTAATAGCAGGGCCTCTAACTACCAGTGTGTTTTAGATAATAGATACATTTAATATGCCCTCAATGATAATGTTTTTATTTGGATTTTAGGAAAAATGTTGTCAATAGTTTATAGAAGGATTTTGCTGATGATCTTGCAGTGGTCTCTTCATTTTTTCCAGAGCTGTGTATTGGCGCTTTCAATTCTGTATGAGTTATCTATAGGTGTTTTTTTAAAGGCCATGTAATATGGCCTTAACATATGCCTGCTTCATAACAAGCAATGGGGGGGTGTTCATGTGTGCAAACAACAGGTGAATTCGTGGGGGGCCTCCAAAGACACTGCTATCTTTTGAAAGATGTCAAGATTATTCTGCCATAGGGTATCCTTACTGATTTAATGAAAGCCATTTACAGCTGTTAAACCTCAGTGTTACTGTCACACATTGTGTTTAATAGTAGGCAGGAAGCAGAGGCGTTTTCTCATAAGAGCAACAATTATTCCAAAACTGATATATACTTGTGAGTAGAAACCAAATGAATAAAACAACAAACACTGGAAACCCGAAACTCACAGTATTTTTCAAATTTACCAAAACAAACAATAGAAACTACTTGAGAATTGCAACTTACTGAATTCTAAATCTCGAACTCGGAGCTGAAAACAGGTAACATATAACCACAGCAGTAGACTCTGGTGGCTGAGCAGCCATAGACAATGGAGGCTGAGCAGCAGTAAAAACTGGTGGCTGATTAGCAGTAGGCCTAAACACCGGAGCAGTGACACAGGATCAGAAAGGAGGGATCAGATGTAGTTTAAATTAAACATGGATGTGGTAAAGAAAACGTACTTTAGTACTAATAAATGTTGATGATTGATTGAACCTTCTCAAAATTTGTCTACCTGAAGGTCATGCCTGGGGGACACTGACACTATACAACAGGCAAACACAATTTAACAATTAGTTGTACATTTACATTATTGACTGAAAACACATGCTAACATATGACATGTATGGGCTTATATAAATTATTGTTCTGGTCAGTTAAGGAATATTGAACAAATGATGAACATTGCTGGTTTAATCAGCCAAAAAGCAACACCATTCTTCATTAATCTCAAGCTCAATTCTATGAACACCAAACCAGATATTGGCACATTATACAATACTGAGTCAGAATTCATTTTGTCCTGACAGAGTTAGGTATTGCTAAGAGGTTGTTACCAGGTTGTTACCACATTTCACCAGGTGTCAGCATGTGTCCAGCTGTCAACCATATTCATAAGGCTATAGTTCCAGCGTTTCAGACATGTCAATACTAATGATCCCCAATTTCAATGTGTATGATATAAGCAGTATATGTGTGCACTCACAACAATAATGAATTACACAGAGCACAGATAGAGTTGGTTCATACTGGATATATCAGTGGGAATAAATAAAGTGTATAGTATGTTGTTGAAGAAGTAGGCTTTATTCCTCCAAAGTAAGATGATATTTGTTTACTGGGACGTTTGGCTTTAATTCACCAGAATAAAATATATTTTTTAACTAGGATGTTTGTCTTAATGTCACTAGAGTAAGATGATGTCTGTTAAGTGCATTTCAGTGAATTGCCATTTAGGCAATTTTGGAAAAAGTAATTTATTGACACAGACACACAATCTATATTGTACAAAATAATATTAACTCTATGCCTGTACACACAAATCATATGCCCTGATTTTCAATATTATACACGCACGCACAAATAGACTATAACTCCAGAGTAGGCTCAGTTATTGTGGTTGGGGATTCGAGGTACTTGACCTGGGGACAAACACCACCATGGAAATAAAAAAATTATCATAATATATGAACAAAACACATAGACATAAAATAAACAAATTCCAATGTTGTTGCATCCAAAACCTCCAACATAGAACACTAAAAACACAGATTAAACAACATTAAAAAGCATGGAGCTTACTAAATGTTTACTAAATGTTTACTAAATGTTTACTAAATGTTTACTAAATGTCCTTAGAATCTACAGTGGTTGCTTGAAAGTTGATGAACGCTGAAGAATTTTCTATATTTCTGCATAAATATAAACATTTTTTAAGAGGATATCAATAGTCTTCAATGTCCTTCATTTGTACACAATCTGTCTGGCTGTGGATGGGTGGAGTCCAAACTCTTTAGAGATGGTTTTGTAACATTTTCCTGCCTGATGAGCATCAACAACTCTTTTTCTGAGATCCTAAGAATTCTCCGTTGTTTGTGTCATGGTACACCTCCACAAACATGTGTTGTGAATATCAGACTTTGATAGATCCCTGCTTTTATTATTAAACTGTGCAAGTCCAACAATCCTGAGTGTCATCCCATTGATTGAGAACACTTGAGTCTTCAAATGAATCGCTTATCCTAGAGTTTCACATACTTTTGCCACTCACATATACAGTATGTAGTAATGGATCATTGCCCTTAAAAATTAAATGAACAAGTATTATTTTTTGTCTCATTTGATTAATTTGGTTCTATTGATCTACTTGGGGATGATGATCGGATTAGGTTTCAGATCATTTTTACATTATGCAGAAATACAGATAATTCTAAAGGGCTACCAAACTATCCAGATGTAGATGAGCGCAGGAGGGATTCATGTTTCCACATCCTCCTTATCCTACTTCCTTGCTCTCCCCCAACACTTAATTCCTGCCCAGGTCATTTCTTTCATTCACTTCCTCCAGAACGTCAATCCACGGCTCCCTTTTTTGATCATGTTTGCCTCCACCAAGTTCTCAGCCATAATGTCCTGGAATTCTTTCGGCGGGATGTTTTCGATCCCTTCAGCTTGTTGACTCGTGGCCATTGCTCTCTCCCAGCAGCCAGTAGGTGGTCATCTTGCCCTTTCCCTTCATCTCCACATCTCCTCTCAGCTCCAGCTGAAAGCAGTTGAACTCCTGCAGGACGTCACGCGTGGCCTCAGACACATGGATCTTCAGCGCTGTGAGGGAGACCAGGTAATTACCAAACTACACTGAAAACGGGAAGAACTGTGGCCCTGGAGTTCTTGACGTTAAACCCACATGTCGTTTTGTCACGCTGACTTACCTTCGCCATTGGACTCCAGTCGAGAAGAAGTGTTGACTGTGTCTCCAAACAGACAGTACCGTGGCATCTTCAGGCCCACCACTCCTGCACAAACTGGTCCTGCATACAAAGTGTATTAGTCAGTCATACAACGTACACATAGCCCTTGTCTTTTAGTTTTCGCGTGATAAGTCCAGTGCATGCTGTCAGCCCACCGCTGTGGATGCCGATGCGTAGTTTGAGCTGTTGATCTGGCCGATGACGGATCTTGAAGGTACGTACGGCATCGAGCAAAGCCAGGGCCATGCGGGCGACTTCTCGGCCGTGTAGCTTCCCGTTTCGTACGGGCAGGCCAGATACCACCATGTATGCATCACCGATGGTCTCCACCTAGGGGCGCCACACAGACACAAGAGGAAGAGAGGTCAGTGTTAGTGTTAATAACGAAGCGTCTCGACTGTGTCTTCCCCATCCTTTCATTTGAGCGTGAAATAGAACGTCACCTTGTAAACATCGAAGTTGTCAATGATGGCATCAAAACAAGTGTACAGGTCATTGAGCAGTGTCACAACCTTTAAGGGACAAAAAACAGGACCACTTCAGAATGTTAGGTTTAACTATGGGCTCTCTAGTCTACTTTTGTAAGCATTTAAACATCCAGCAGCAGTGAAACAATGCAGAGCTGTTCCCTCACCTCCATAGGTGTGCTCTCTGCTGATATGGCTGTGAAACCCACAATGTCACTGAAGTAGATGGTGACTGAATCAAAGGCCTCTGCCTGCACCGTCTCCCCTCTCTTCAGCTGCTCGGCTACTGAACTGGAGGTACAGGCAATACACTTATGCCCAGTTAAATCTGCATGCAACTGCATTGTGTGCGTGTATTTGTGTATGTTATAGACCTGTCAGGGCCTCAGTGTATTACAGACGTACTGTGGTAGTATCTGGTAGAGCAGGGCTTCAGCCTTGCGTCTCTCCTCATGGTACGCCTGGGTCCTCTCCTCTACCAGCTCCTCCAGGTTGTTAGCATATTGCTCCATACGGGACAGCAGGTTATCCAGGATGTTAGTGCTGCACTCCCTATACACACACACACACACACACACACACACACACACACACACACACACACACACACACACACACACACACACACACACACACACACACACACACACACACAC
>JACXGM010009742.1:14348-27370 GCA_016801145.1 Umbra pygmaea | reverse complement strand
TGATCTGAAACCTGACATCAAGTTAGGTGGGGAACAATGAATTTCACCCACATGGAAAAATGCTCTTTATTTGAATGAGTGAACGTGGCCCTTAAAAGGTAATTAAAGGCACCGTGGTTGCGGTGCCACCGGTTTAAAGGCACTGGGGTTGCGGTGCCACCCGGCTTGGGCCCGCAATCGCTGCTCGCAGCTATATTTAAAATTGTTTTCAACGAGTTTCATTATCGATTCGTTGGGTCTATTTTGTTGTTCGCTGTGTGGTGGAGCTATGTCACTTAAAGAAAAACGTTTTAAACTGTCTGACCAAAACCTTGGATATTATGGCAGAACTTTTGAAATGAAACAAAAAGATTTACGTGCAAACTCTAAAACATAAATGTCATTGCACCGGAGCACCACCGCAATGTGGAAGCATTTGTAAAGAAAAAAGGTTGGAGCGATAGGTGAATGGGACTCAACAGCAGGGTAAGTTAATAATAGCATGCGTTGGGTTTTGAAATTAGGAATAGTTCCTCCCACAGCAGGTAGTTCTTATTTATCAAATAGCAGGTGTTTTGTTGCAATCTAGCTTGGTTTATTAAATGAAATCCAGTTCAACATTGCACAACACGTATTTAACTAGCTGGCTAATTAATGTTTGTGGTAGAGCAGACGGGGTAGCACGACACATGTATTTAACTAGCTGGCTAATTAATGTTTGTGGTAGAGCAGACGGGGTAGAGCTAACGTTAATCTAACAAGCTCATTAACACTACCTGGCAGTGCTGAAGTAAACAAACAGAAAGAGTTATAGTGCGAAACTAATTTAAAACACAAACCAGATCTTACTTTTACAGTATTACAACATATGCTAACCTTGTACCTCTTCAGGGATGCTAATTTGTTAAACGTTTCACTACGTGATTTACTTTTCTTTTTTTCAACTACTGTTTCGCACAGTAGAAACTCAAAAGTCCGTTCTAGGGTTTAAAAAGAATTGTGTGAAATATAGGGCCCTATGAAATCTGTTTTATTTTTTGCCCAATTCCGTGATTTTGGTTTTATTTTTTCCAAATTCCGTGATTTCCGTTTTATTTCTTGTGATTCCACTTTTTAATCTCAAACCTCCATATATACCCCCTTGGGCAGTGGTTAACAAACATTTTTGGTAGCACCCATGGTAAGGGAACACTACAGAGGCAAAAGTGGTTTGCTCAACTACTTTTTTCTCCCACCTGCAACTCAACAAATATTTTAACAAAAGATTCATTTGCAAGCCCTCACCTGAACCTAAAATATAGAGAATACTGCTGTACAGTTTGCACTTGCATTTGCAGGTAGCCCACATTTACTTTGCATAATAATTTGGTAGGTTGTCAACCTACCACTCCAAATGTAAAACTGACATTTACAAATATGCAATAACAATCAAATAAGTACCTGGGTAAGTTTTAATCTGAATCATTCCATATCACAATCGCTGCCGTCAGTCCCATAGAAGAACATGACAGTGCAGAGTGTTACCTACTATCATATGCTCTTTAACCCTTTAATGTTCCACTTGACCATTTGGTAGAGCACACAATGGCTTTTTTGCCACGAGGACATTAGCAGGATTCAATAGTATCTGACTGGTTATGTTTGTAAGTGTTTTACAATATCGTGAGTTATGTGAACACTTAGGTTTGGAACACCAACACAGGAAAAAAGCAAATTCCGCGAGATTCCGTATTTTAAGTAAATTCAGTTTTTATGTATAGATTCCGCGAAGCGGAAACCATAGGGCCCTAGAAATAGGGCGATATGGCCCGAACTGAATATCTCAATATATTTTGTAGCTTTAACCAGTAAAGATGCATATCTCCATATTTCATAATTTTTTTAGTTTGGAAAATGTGTACACACATGTAAAGAAAAAAGGGAATTCTCTTTATTAAAATTAACAAGTGAAGAATTACAGTTTCTTTGTCAAAGAGGTGTGCAAGACACAGATATTGTTTTAGAACATTTACCAATCTCTGTCAATTTAATATTTAAATCTATTATAGTAAAAGAATAATGCTCAATCATATTGGATGTGGTGTGTAAGTATGACAAATAGAGCTGGGCAATATGGAAAAAATCAAATCACGATTTTGTAGACCAAATAGCTCAATATTGATATTGCGGCGATATTGTAGGGTTGAAAATTTGGTGCTTAAAAAGAAATAGTAATTTATCAAAAACCTCATTGTGTAATCATCATTGATTTGTATATAATAACTAAGTGGGGTAAAGGCAAATAATAGAAAAGCTAGAACAGTCAGGTAAGTTCAGAAAATTACATCACTTTACTGTAATCCAGCCTTTAAAACCAGGAAAAGATAACACTTTTGTCATATCCCGATATTACGATATCCAAAATCTAAGACGATAAACAGTCTAATATCACGATATCGATATAATATCGATATATCGCCCAGCCCTATTGTGAAAAGGGAAAAACATCCAGTATATGGCAGTCCTGTGGGTGAAAATGCCTTGTTGATGCTAGAGGTCAGAGGAGAATGGGCCGACTGCTTCAAGCTGATAGAAGGGCAACTTTGACTGAAATAACCACTTGTTACAACAGAGGTATGCAGCAAAGCATTTGTGAAGCCACAACGCGCACAACCTTGAGGCGGATGGGCTACAACAGCAGAAGACCCCACTGGGTACCACTCATCTCCACCACAAATAGGAAAAAGAGGCTACAATTTGCAAGAGCACACCAAAATTGGACAGTTGAAGACTGGAAAAATGTTGCCTGGTCTGATGAGTCTCAATTTCTGTTGAGACATTCAGATGGTAGTCCGAATTTGGCGTAAACAGAATGAGAACATGGATCCATCATGTCTTGTTACCACTCTGCAGGCTGGTGGTGGTGTAATGGTTTTGGGGGATGTTTTCATGGCACACTTTAGGCCCCTTAGTGACAATTGGGGATGCTGATATTGACCGTTGAACCATTAACCGAAAGTAAAACATTTGACCGATTAAAACTATCAGTTAAACGGTTTAGATGTTTTTTTATTTTTACGTGTGTGTATATATATAGCCAATATTTGTTAAATCACGTGGCGCGTTGACACGCGCATCCAGAGCCTGGCGCTTCGTTTTGAAAGGTGGGGAGATATAGGTAATGAGGAGCAAAATATACCGGCTGCCTGTTTTGCGCCTCCAACGCGTTCTTCATTTAAAATGACAAGCCTTGGACATTTATGATGACTGTGATTTTAACTTGCACTTTAATTTTTTCATGTACAGAAACATAACGCTATCGTATTGGAAAGCATATAATATTTTATCGGCTATAATTCATCATGCTCCTGATGCATTATAGCTGGCAAAATAATGTTACCTTAAAGACAACACACACAGTGATTGACAACATGCACTTTATTTTCAGAGAGGACCGTAATGGTCATTTCAATGGAATGGGTGTGCTCGGCAGATATTGTATAGTTAGTAACATAACGCATAGCAAGCGTTATCAACATTTTGTTTTGTGAAATATAGCCCTTATTTGCAGTAGGTCTCCTTTAAGCAACAACCTTGTTCCAGAATGTCACCATCTGTTTTCATTCTATAATTTGACAACACGGTAAACACTGCATCAAGGCTACTTTCCTTTGACAACTTTCCTTTGGCCTCTCTCTAGGTTTCTTCCTAGGTCCCTCCTACTAGGGAGTTTTTCCTAGCCACTGTGCATCACTTGTGTTGCTTGCTTTTGGGGGTCTCGGGCCGGGTGTCTGTCAAAGCACTTTGTGACAACTGCTGTTGTAAAAAGGGCTTTATAAAATAAATTTGATTGATTGACAACAGAAAGTGAAAATGTCTGCGACAAATTTTCTGCAACAATATTTTGATGTGGACTTTACGCCAGTGTAGTTTGGTGAAACCAAACGTCGACACCGCTTTAATATGAAACTAACAACGTATTGTTTAGTGTTGACTTTGCACCCAAGTGAACTTATACGCAAAGCTGGTGCACCCGGCAGCTGTTGTTGATCTGTTCTGTATGCTGTTTAGACATTAAAACAAATCTGTGAACATTTTGTTTGTATATTTAACAGGTTACAGACACTCGTCAATTAAATATTTTATTTAAAGCCAATTGAATCTTATAATGTTATCAGTTAACGGTTAATAATCGGATAACGAGTTGCGGTTGTCAGTCGGGAAAATTACCCGAAATGAGCAGCCCTAGTTTAAATGCCCCAGCCTACCTGAGCATTGTTTCTGACCATGTCCATCCCTTTATGGCCACCATGTATCCATCCTCTGATGGCTACTTCCAGCAGGATAATGCACCATGTCACAAAGCTCAAATCATTTAAAATTGGTTTCTTGAACATGACAACAAGTTCACTGTACTAAAATGGCCCCCACAGTCACCAGATCTCAACCCAATAGAGCATCTTTGGGATGTGGTGGAACGGGAGCTTCGTGCCCTGGATGTGCATCCCACACATCTCCAACTGCAAGATTCTATCCTATCAATATGGGTCAACATTTCTAAGGAATGCTTTCAGCACCTTGTTAAATCAATGCCACATAGAATTAAGGCAGTTCTGAAGGTTAAAGGGGGTCAAACACAGTATTAGTATGGTGTTCCTAATAATCCTTTAGGTGAGTTAAGTTTGACTGTTTTTGGGGGATTTGGCGGTGCCAACATTGATCTTTCATACCCCTCAGAAAATATGCAGTTGCACCCCTGGCAATGAGTTGGAGTCATTCTCAGCCCGAACCTGAAAAAGCCTTATGGCTTTTCATCCAGTCTGTTCATGCAGCAAGCTAAGAGATTAATGTATTATGTTGAATATAAGCTTAAAGAAGAGGCCAGAGCAAAAGAAATTGAAACAAAATAATTTTCATATATTAATCAACAGTTAATCAAATCCAGTTTGTTTGTAGAACTACAACACAAACTCATCACCACAGCCTCAGTAGTTAGATACTCCTTTTCATCAGTGTGTTTTTGTTTCAAAGGTTGTCTTACTCCAGGTAAATGTTGTCTTATGAGTAACAGCTGTTTAATGATTGGTAGCTGCAGCAGACCAGTGGCAAGTGAGCAATGTCGAATAGGTGATATCCCATACAGTAAACCGTGCTGCGAAACTAGGCGCACTAGAGATGTTCTGTGGCTATCAAACAGTTTTGGGGAAAGTTACTTTACCTAGTTACTACTGAAAAATATGTACAGTGCCTTGCGAAAGTATTTGGCCTCCTTGAAAATTTCGAACTTTTGCTACACTTCAGGCTTCAAATCTAAAGATATAAAACGGTAATTTTTTGTGAAGAAGCAACAACAAGTGAGACACAATCGTGAAGTGGAACGAAATTTATTGGATATTTCAAACTTTTTTAACAAATAAAAAAACTGACAAATTGGGCGAGCAAAATAATTCAGCCCCTTTCCTTTCAGTGCAGCAAACTCTCTCCAGAAGTTCAGTGAGGATCTCTGAATGATCCAATGTTGACCTAAATGACTAATGATGATAAATAGAATCCACCTGTGTGTAATCAAGTCTCCGTATAAATGCACCTGCTCTGTGATAGTCTCAGAGGTCCGTTGAAAGCACAGAGAGCATCATGAAGAACAAGGAACACACCATGCAGGTCCGAGATACTGTTGTGGATTTCCCAAGCTTTAAACATCCCAAGGAGCACTGTGCAAGCGATAATATTGGAATGAGTATCAGACCACTGCAAATCTACCAAGACCCGGCCGTCCCTCTAAACTTTCAGCTCATACAAGGAGAACACTGATCAGAGATGCAGCCAAGAGGCTCATGACCACTCTGGATAAACTGCAGAGATCTACAGCTGAGGTGGGCGAGTCTGTCCATAGGACAATAATCAGTCGTATACTGCACAAATCTGGCCTTTATGGAAGAGTGGCAAGTAGAAAGCCATTTCTGAAAGATATCCATAAAAAGTGTTGTTTAAAGTTTGCCACAAGCCACCTGGGAGACACACCAAACTTGTGGAAGAAGCTGTTCTGGTCAGATGAAACCAAAATTGAACTTTTTGGCAACAATGCAAAACGTTATGTTTGGCGTAAAAGCAACACAGCTCATCACCCTGAACACACCATCCCCACTGTCAAACATGGTGGTGGCAGCATCATGGTTTGGGCCAGCTTCTCTTCAGCAGGGACAGGGAAGATGGTTAAAATTGATGGGAAGATGGATGGAGCCAAATACAGGACCATTCTGGAAGAAAACCAGATTGAGTCTGCTACAGACCTAAGACTGGGACAGAGATTTGTCTTCCAACAAGACAATGATCCAAAACATGAAGCAAAATCTACAATGGAATGGTTCACAAACATATCCAGGTGTTAGAATGGCCAAGTCAAAGTCCAGACCTTAATCCAATCGAGAATCTGTGGAAGAACTGAAAACTGCTGTTTACAAACGCTCTCCATCCAACCTCACTGAGCTCTAGCTGTTTTGCAAGGAGGAATGGGCAAAAATGTCAGTCTCGGTGTGCAAAACTGAAAGAGACATACTCCAAGTGACTTACAGCTGTAATCGCAGCAAAAGGTGGCGCTACAAAGTATAAACTTAAGGGGGCTGAATAATTTTGCACGCCCAATTTTTCATTTTGTTAAAGTTTGAAATATCCAATAAATTTTGTTCCACTTCACGATTGTGTCCCACTTGTTGTTGATTCTTCAAAAAAAATTACAGTTTCATATCTTTATGTTTGAAGCCTGAAATGTGGCAAAAGGTCAAAGTTCAAGGGGGCTGAATACTTTCGCAAGGCACTGTAACTAATAAATTAAACCTCTTTTTGGGTTACTTGATTAAAATGCATTTCAAATATGCTGTTTGGTGAGTCTAGGTGACTATCATCAATCCTAAATGGACAAAGTTATTAATGCTTTATACTTTCTAGTATTAAAACAATTTTTGAATGAAATGTGGTGATTTGATCCATTTTATCCTTCAAGTGATTGCCTGATCATGTTGGGTGAAGACTTGTTATAATGAAATAAATGGATCATTGTAATGTGGTTCCTTGAGAAAGAAGTGGGTCACTCATATGGGACCAATATGATACATTAAACCTCTAGTTCTTGTTTTCGTTGTTTCAGACAAAGAAAGTAAAGGGAAATCTGATGTCCACATCGGTATCACATTCTTTTTACTGCCAATGTTGATCACTGGAATTATATTGTACATTACTTTTGCTGAAGTTAAACAAACAAAAACTGAGCCTGTTTCACCATTGATTTTATATTAGTTTGTTTCATAACCCATCGTTTCTAGTGGCTGGGCGATATATATCGAGTTTTGGCGGTATATTTAGTGTGAATGCTGTTCTACAGTATTGTTATCCTTTTTTTTAAACTTATTATCTTTCTTCCGTACGTTTTTTGGCTTTAAATAACTTCAGCATACTTTCAGCTACAAATACGTCCTTCAGCACATGATGGGACCACTTCAACTTTTGTTCTACTATTTATACTTTTTAAAATATTTAACTTTTAAACATATTTTCTTTAACATTAAAGTCAATGGGAGCAGGCTTCAAATCCTTCAAATCTTCAAATCTTCTCCTTCTACAAAAAGTTTCAGCCCCTTCAAACTTTCACCTACAGACTTCAAACACACTTTAAAATGTTCACAAAATATTCAGCTATAATCGCTATCGCTTTTCAGTTTATCTTTTATAGTTTCTGTGAAAAAGCAGTTTAAGCGTAGTGTGCATTTTAGACATTTTCATAAAATATAATGGATGTCTATGGACTGAGCTAGAGTGTGACATTTCACACTAGAGCAGAGAGACTTGAAAAAATCCTCTGTCTCTACTCTATAAACTGCTCCCACACCCACAATTTCTAATTGTCATACACATTGTATACATTAAAACGTAGGTATTGTTGTCTAGTTTCAGGAAATGTGCTCATTTATGCGATACGAGTTACACATTTGGCTCAATGAGCTTCCAAATGACAACAGGTCCCGATCTTCCTCCATTTGCTCCCATGTTAACTTGAAGTTAAGTAAAGAAAAGGATAACAATACTGTGAATGCTGTAGAACAGCATTCACACTAAATATTGTGTGACCCATCACAGATGCTCGTTAAGAGATCAAAGGTCAAGATCAAAGGGTTCTGCCCTGGGAGTTATAAACATGGCCACTGGTTAATTAACATGACACTGCACTTTAATAGATAGTCAACCTAGTACTATTGGTACTATTGGTCTTATAACACTTATCTACTGATCTGTACTGGTCTCTACAGCCTCTACTGGTCTTCATTGATATCTACTGATCTGCACTGGTCTATACTGATATCTACTGATCTGTACTGGTCTGTACTGATCTTCACTGATCTGTACTGGTCTCTACGGTCTCTACCCACTCAACCCAGTGACTCCGCCCACTCTGCCACTCAAAACGCTCCAGCTAGTTACTCTGCCCACTCCAATTGGTTACTCCTCCCACTCCAAACACCCAGCCAGCTATACTACCCACTCATCCTGGTTACTCCACCCACTCCATCCAGTGACTCTGCCTAGTCCACACAGTGACTCCGCCACTCCAGCCAATTACTCTGCCCCCTCCAATTGATTATTCTTCCCCACTCCAAACACCCAGCCAGCTACACGACACACTTGTCCTGGTTACTTCACTCACTCCATCCAGTGACTCCGCCTACTCCATCCAGTTATTCTGACTTTAACATCTTATATATTTAAACTATTAATGTAGTTTAGCATTAGAAATTGCTACTACTAACAATAATAATACTGCTACTAGTACTGCTGCTGCTACTACTACTACTACTACTACTACTACTACTACTGCTACTACTGCTACTTCTAATAACAATACTAATACTGCTATTACTACTAATAATAATACTAGTACTGCTACTTTATATAATTTATAATCACTTTAAACCATTCCCACTTTTCAAATTATTCCGACTACTTCAAACTCTAACACGTTTAAGCTATTCGTCCAGTTTAGCTATAGCGATTCAGCTGTTCAGCATTCACACGCATTTTCTGCAGGAAATGCATTTTCTAGTCGAGTTTGCTTTTGAGCAGGATAAGAAAAAGCCCTATATTGTGCTAGTCGAATATATTTTTCTGCACCCATATTTGTTTCTACACATGAAAAAAAACAGCCCTGCATCACGCTTTTTGTAGACCTCCTTTCCTGACAGCGGTCCTTGGTCAGGGTTAAATGCATGTATAAGTAACACATCCAATCAATCCAACAGCTCTTTAAGCTATTTAATCTCATGAAGGTTAACATTGAAGCATAAAAATGATATACTTCAGATAAGCATTTAATCTAAAAAAAATAATTTTACATAAGTCTTCCCTGTGCATGCATAACTGCAGTAAAACGATTGCTGCCAGAAGTAGCCTACTCACACAACGATACTTTTCCAGCACCTGAGACTCAATCACGCAGTAGAACAGGAGAAGTGTGGATACGGAGTAGAATTTGAAAAGCTGGTGGCTCCAGCAGAGACCGTCGGCAAACTGCTGCAGTAACATTTTTTCCTGATCGTTTTAAAATAAACGCTGAGCAGCAGAATAAGAGCAAATCTTAAATGTAAAGATGTAAATGTAGGCACAAATGATATGCGAGCATAACATATGTTCAAATACATATCACCCGTTGTTTTTATTATATCGCTTGTATTGCTTTTAAAACCTGGTGGATACATTTCTGCAGAGCGTATCGTTAGTGAACAGGCTACTTTTTTTATCTGCAAATAATTGTTTGACCAAGAAAATTAAGGAAATCATTAAGCCAAAAGCAATTCCATTTCAAACCTTCACAAAAAAGTAGAGTCTAAAATAAGCAGTTAATTTGCGATCACCAGTAGCCTAGGTAAGCGGTTCTCAACCTGCAGTTTTGGACAGCTGAACTCGGGCCCACAAGACTGTCTATATTTTATTTATTTAACTGTTGTTAATGAAATAATAATATATATGTATTTATTATTATTATTGTTTCTTTATTCATGTGACCCACTGTCATGGCAACATGCCAAATAGATTGAGAATGTCTGCATACAAAATAGAGCTGACATATTTGTCATACCTACTCACCACATCAAATATGATTGAGCATTATTCTATTACTAAAGTAAATTTGAATATTAAGTTGACAGATATTGTTTTGAAACATTTACCAATGTCTGCGTCTTGCACACCTCTTTGTCAAAGAGTGCAATTCTTCACCTGTTAATTTTAATAAAGAAAATCCCCTTTTTTCTGTACATATGTGTACACATTTTCCAAACTTGTAAAATAACTAAATATAGAGATTTATAGTATGTATGTATGTATGTATGTATGTATGTATGTATGTATGTAGTCTTTAAAGCTACAAAATATATTGAGATTCATTTCGGGCAGCCCTAGGACAGACTGACAAAACTTGGAAGAACAGTGGACGGTCTCTCTCGATCCAGTACTGCAGAGGTGACTTTACTTGATGACATCGTGCTACCCTTAACCTATTTCTTCATATTTCAGAAACATAATATTTCCCTACGCAAAAGCAACGCCTAAAATTCACGATAGTTATCAATCTGGCTACAATTCCTGTTGAAATAAACTTATTACAATCAGTAATATTCGTACCCATTACTAGTTTTGTGAACAAAGTGAACAACAGCGATCTCTAATAAAATGAAAGAAGTAATGAACAGTGTATGATTAATATACTGTAACACCATAAATCTATTATTTGGTCACAGGCTGGACTCGAACCCTGTCCATCCGGTTGAAAGACCTTAGTCATTTCCATTACACCATAAAGGCCATGCGAACTGATCATGTTTTTTGGAGGTGTTGATATTAATTGTTTTGACTGTGTAGGATTTCGTACATGAAAATGCATATTAAATCTACAGTAGGCAGTTTAGACATTTTTATTGTAGGACAATAGTTTAATGATTAAAACGCTACAAATAATACATTTAACTTCAGAATGTAGTTGTATTAATGATAGAGAAACACGCTGTTGTACATGAGAGATTATCTAAAGGGAAATGCTTATGATGAATGTGCACCGAAATTGAATTCACTGGGCTACGGTGCGCCTCGGTAGCCTGACTTCGCCATACTCCAGGGTAGCCGGGGGTCTTAAAAGTCTTAAAAAGGTCTTAAATTTCATGTTCCTAAAGGCATTAAAAAGTCTTCCATTGTCCAAGTCTTCATTTTTTAAACAAAGGTCTTAAATTTCATTACTAGTCTATTTATTCAAAGTCAACCAGACTACAACGCAAGGTGAAATGGGGGAAAAAAACAACAACGTGGTTTAGCATAACATCAACATCTAATTTCTTGGAGTATGCGCAAACAATAGTTTGGGTTTTCGCGCCGGCGGCGATCAACATTAATCAGTCGAGAGGAGAGACATAATGGGGAAGTGTTGTTTTAATACACAGTGGCTCTTAGATTCTAGGTATAGAGATTGGGTGAGGGAGCTTCCGGGAAGCAACGTCGAAGCACGATGCTGTGTGTGTCGGAAGACGTTCAAGCTGACTATATTAGGTCATCTCGCTTTGGAGTCTTACATGAAGAGCGTGAAACACAACGCAGCAGCCCTTCGCCAGCCGCCAATCGCTCAATTCTGCACAACTCAACCTCCAACTGCACGTGGAGTTAGCACTAGCAACAGGAACACCGAAAGTCAGCAGCACCAGCCAAGCCAGACATCATCGATAAGAACAGCAACAGCACAAGGGCCGAGCAGTGGCGTGATGCAGGTCGGTGGAGCCCCGACACTTTGGGCAGAGGTACTATGGATTCTACACACAGTTTCTGACCACCACTCGTACAACTCAAATGAAGGAATAAGCGAAATCTTTAAGGCGATGTTCAATGACTCTGAAATTGCTGCAGCTTTCACCTGCGGCAAGAACAAAACATCTTATATTACGAAATTCAGCCTGGCTCCATACATAATAAAGTTGTTGGTAAAAGACGTTAACGAGGCAAGTGGTGGATTCGTTGCCATGTTTGAGTCTCAACAAAACCACAAAAACCAAGCAAATGGACATCCACCTCCGTTACTGGATTGGCGACCATGTTGCCTCCAGATATCTTGGCTCCCAGTTTATGGGTCATGGAAAAGCTGAAGACCTACGGAAACATTTTAAAGTAAGTGTTTTCTTTTGCTTGATTAATTAAGCTAAAGGTTTATTACTGTTGTGTTATACTAATTGGTATTTTAGGTTTCTTTGGTTTTATCTATTTTTAATGTTTTATTGTGGTTGAGTTAGTTTGCATTCTGCTAACTACTAGCTAGGCAGCTGACTAACTTCCCTAGTTCAGTCATTTGGCGCCATGCTTCTTGTCAGAGCGATCTAATGACTTGTGATCTGTAATCCCATCTAATGGAAGAATGATTATCATTTCTCGTTGCTTTGCCTTTACTTCATGAAACTTTGCCAGGTATTTGGTAACAACGCGCCTTAGCTGTTGTAGAATCAGTGTAACCTACGGCCTCTCGGCTTAATTCTCGGCTCAATACTACTTATCCGATATGTATGAAATGCATAATGTGTCAATTTGTTTTATATTTATATTGTTGAATATTTCTGAATATTTATTGATTTAAAATTACAAACTACTTCTAAATGACAGCTTTTGTATATGTGGGGTTGTATAATTATATGATATGTACAATATTGTAAAATTAAAAAAATATATTTTTATCATCTTCAGGAATGTATCAGTGATCTTGATCAGCAGAGAATGGTGTCTATTTCAATGGATGGACCAAATGTAACCTGGAAATTCTTTGAGATGCTTCAGCAGGAGCATGGTGAGCTTAATGGGCTTCAGCAGGAGCATGGTGAGCTTAATGGGCTGCAGCAGGAGCATGGTGAGCTTAATGGGCTGCAGCAGGAGCATGGTGAGCTTAATGGGCTGCAGCAGGAGCATGGTGAGCTTAATGGGCTGCAGCAGGAACATGGTGAGCTTAATGGGCTGCAGCAGGAGCATGGTGAGCTTAATGGGCTGCAGCAGGA
>JACXGM010009741.1:0-27172 GCA_016801145.1 Umbra pygmaea | reverse complement strand
CTGTCTCTCTCTGTCTGTCTGGCTGTCTCTCTCTGTCTGTCTGGCTGTCTCTCTGTCTGTCTAGCTGTTCTGTTGGCAGAGCCTGTTACCACCTGCCAGTTCAATGACTTCTAACTCTTGAGTTTTATCTCAGCAAATCCCACAAGCTTTAGGTCTTCTATTTACTTCTCAAACCCATGAACTAGGCTAACCGTAATCTCCCTGCAAGGCCTGTAACTTACTGAACACTCTGGTGGTGCACCTGACCGAATGTTGTCTTGTCCTCACTGCCTGAATCAAATGTGTAAGAAATCCTTGTACTAACACTGTCATTGGCCCCTAAAGCCACAATAATCCCACTGGCTTAAAGTGTTAGAATAGCGAAGGCAGTGCTCCAGCCAATCACAAGCCAGCATTGTAATAACATCTGGCGAGGTTCTCGGCCATCCTAGGTCGCTCTGGAGGAGAAGTCGGCTGATTTATTATAAACTTACTGACGATAAAATTGGCAGAGGGGCAGAGGAGATATGCTGCTTTCACACGGACATGCATAAACTTTCCCCCTCTCTCTTCTCCCTCGCTCTCCGTCTGCGAAGTGGAATCGCTGCTGTTATAGTTGTTTCTTGTCAGGTGTTACTTTGGGGTCTGACCATAGAAGTCAGTGGTATTCTTCCCTGTTGTTCTTGGAGGGACACTACTGTACTCATTCTTCAGAATGAGACTGGTTCTTAGCTCACTATGAGAGGCTCATATTGACTCTTTTTGGGGCTCTGCTCTTCTCTCAATCTGTCATCTAGTTCTTATCAAGTCATATTGAGGTGTTTTTTCGACTGTCTATACATACAATACTGTGCAAAAGTCTTTTTTTTTTAAACAGGCAAGTTGACTGAGAACATATTCCAATGTGCAGCAAAGACCTGGGGAGTATTAGGGGGATTAATGAGCCAATTGAAAGCTGGGAATGATTAGGTTGCAATGATGGTATGAGGGCAAGATTGGACATTATTCCAGGACACCGGGGTTATTACCCCTACTCTTAGGAATAGTGCCATGGGATCTTCAGTCACCACAAAGAGTCAGGACACATGTTTAACGTCCCATCGGAAAGACGACACCCTACGCAGGGCAGATGTCGCCTTCACTGCCCTTGGGCATTGGGAATAATCTCCCCCAAAAGGACAGGTGCTTCACTCACTCTGTCTCTGTCTCTGACTCTCTCACTCTCTCACTCACTCGTTAATACTGTATGTTCTGAGATGTTGGTTTCTGGTGCGTCACAGCAGGGGAGTTACCATTGGGCTGCCAGAGAGCGGTGGTGACTCTCTTGCCTTAGAAAGGGGACTTAAGTGACTTAAAGAACTGGAGGCCTGTGGCACTGTTGTGCGTGGACTATAAGATCTTTGCCAAGGTCCTCACCAATAGGCTGAAATCGCATTTGGACATAATTGTACACATGGATGAAACATACTGTTAGTCCTGGTCAGACTATTATGGACAATCTGTGTGTACTAAGGGACATGATGGACCTAACCAGGCTGTCTCAGCTAGATTTTGGTCTGGTCTCCTTAGACCAGGAGAAGGCCTTTGATAGGGTTGACCATAAGCACCTCCTCAGTGTTCTGTCTGGTTTTGGGTTCAGGGACATCTTTATAGCACAGGTTAAGGTACTGTGTGCTGGGGCTTACTACATCGGTTGGGGGGGCTTTACACTCTGGCTATTAAACCCCTGCTGTGTCCTGCTATGTAGTAGACTCCAGGGGGCGGGCCTGATACGTACAGGGTTGGGGACAGGGACGATGCTGTCAGCTTATGCTGATGATGTCACTGTTTTGGTTTAGAATGAGGCAGACACCAGGGAACTGGAGTTCAGTTTAGGGGTGTACGAGGGGGCATCGTCAGCCAAGGTGAACTGGGGCTCTGCCATGTGGGGCATGGAGAGAAGGAGCCCCTCCTAGGCTGCCTGGTGGGCTGCAGTGGGGGAGGGAGGGTCTTGGGCTCAGGGGAATGGGTGAAGAAGAACTGAGAGGGAGTGTCACAGGCGGTGCTGTCGAGGCTGACAAGGTGGCAGTGGCTCCTCTCCCATGTGTCATACAGAGGGAGGGTGCTTATCACCAACAACCTGGTGGCCCCTCCCCCTAGTGTCATACAAAGGGAGGGTGCTGATAATCAACAACCTGGTGGCCCCTCCCCCTAGTGTCATACAGAGGGAGGGTGCTTCTAACCAACAACCTGGTGGCATCCTCCTTGTGGCATAAGCTGTATGTACTGAACCCTCCCAGGGGCTTGCTGGCCGACCTGCAGAGGAAACTGGTGGACTTTTTCTGGTCAGGACATCATTGGCTGAGGGTGGCAGTGCTGTTTTTACCGGTTCAGGAGGGAGTTCAAGGCCTGGTGGACCTGGAGAGCAGAGTGGCAGCTTTCCGGCTCAAGGCAGCACAGCGGCTACTGTATAGTGGAGATCAGCTGGAGGGGGACAGCTTGTGCTCTGTTAAGGAGGGCCCCCAATTTCTATGGTTCTGATTTGAAGGCCTGGAGCTTGCTGAGGCCAACCCGGGGGGGGGGGTGATACCGGGCCCTTGGGTATGGGAGAAGCCAGAAGGCCTCTGTACATTCGGTGACGATGCAGCGGCGGATGATGATGGCAGGTGTAAAGATTCTGGCTGACTTGCAGCACCTGGCTGGAGGATGGAAAATTACTCAGGACCTGGCACAACAAACAAGGATACAGCTGCTGGGACGGTTTATGGAAGAGGTCCTGTAGGCGCTGCCGGAACAGATCAGGGGCGTCTTCAGGCGGACAGGTGGAGAGTTTTGGGGATTTGCAGTGGAGGATCCTCCATGGTGCCCTGGCCACAAACAGCTGGCTGGCGCGGGTGGATCCCGGGTTTCCCTTTCTGTGGACTGAGTGAAAGCGTTTAGCATGTGTTTTCTGTTTGTGACAGGCTGATGTCATTGATTACCTTATTAGGAACTGTATGTGAAAGGTTGGGGGTGGTTTTTGGGTTGGAAATGTTAGGCTAAACTGGAAGCTTGGCTGACTATGAGGATTAAGATTATTAGGCTATATAGACTGTGTTATGGTGTGGTGTCCTGCTTTTACAGGTTCAGGGTCAATGGGCTGTGTTATGGTCCAATGTGGTGATACATGTTGCATGATGTTGGTGGTATGTGTTGGAGTTATACGATCATGGGTTTTAGGGGATGGGGGTGTTTAGTGTGATGTAGGCTAGTGTGTCTTAATAAAGACAGATAAAACCTCACTCTGTCTGCCTGTGTCTGCCTGTGTCTGCCTGTGTCTGCCTGTGTCTGCCTGTGTCTGCCTGTGTCTGCCTGTGTCTGCCTGTGTCTGCCTGTGTCTGCCTCACAGTTTGTGTTTCTGGTGGCTCCTATTTTGCCAGTGAAAAAGGTGTCGATTTCCGAATGCAGCGTAACAGGGAGGAGAGTGAACATGGAACGCTCCTAAAGCTTAGTTCCATATAAATGCATGGATCATTTGTTATTTTGTCGTTAGTGAAAAACAATACTGACCTATAAATGCATGGATCATTTGTTATTTTGTCGTTAGTGAAAAACAATACTGACCTATAAATGCATTGATCATTTGTTATTTGGTCGTTAGTGAAAAACAATACTGACCTATAAATGCATTGATCATTTGTTATTTTGTCGTTAGTGAAAAACAATACTGACCTATAAATGCATGGATCATTTGTTATTTTGTCGTTAGTGAAAAACAATACTGACCTATAAATGCATGGATCATTTGTTATTTGGTCGTTAGTGAAAAACAATACTGACCTATAAATGCATCGATCATTTGTTATTTTGTTGTTAGTGAAAAACAATACTGACCTTGTAGTTGAAAAAGGAGCTTTGTATGAAATAATACTAAAATCAAAAAGCAGAAAAGTCACTTGAGATCTCGCGTGAATAGTAGTTGCTGGTGATACAAAGATTAGATTAGATTATTTTGACTGATATATTGAATGAAACCCCTTGTTAGTATTTGAATAGATATTGCCATGAGCTAAGTGGCTAAGTTACCATGCTTTTCAATGGAATTACAGCTTCATGAAATTTCCTCCTATGGAATCCGTTCATTCGTATTCGTAAATCCACACTTTTTGACTGGCACAATGAAGCCATCAGAAACACAAACTGCTAAGGTGAGTTGTACAAAACCTTTCTTTTTTAGCAAACAATGTTCTCAATGCTCGAGTCCATGTGTACAGCCCCTGGTGATACTTTAAGCAAAGAGTCGAGCCTTCTTAGTGTTTTAAATTAGTGCCCCAATCACTCCCGTTCAAAAGGCGATTTGACGCAAACCAAACATAGGGAAAATTTTAAGTGGCGTTTCCGTCCTAATTATGCTTTTTAAAGAAAGTTTGACTTGGGTACATTTAAAAATGTACTTTATCATTATAGCATCATTAGCATGTAGCATTTTACTAGCATATTTTTCACACAGCTAAGGACATGTCGATGACTCGTGTTATTTATCAGCTTAGCTAACTAGCCAACATCAAGCATAAATGTAATCAAATCAAGCAATAAGCTTTTACTTATAAACATATGTATATCTTATCTGCTGCCACCTTTAGTCACATCACTTCAGTTTTTCTAAGTACCGAATTCCAAGTACCGGTATTGATATTGGTTCAAATGTGAACGGTACCAAACCCTACATCTCATTACAAAACTTTGGCTATTAGTATGGAGTTGGACCTCCCCCTTTGCTGCTATAATAGCCACTAACCTTCTGGGAAGGCTGTCCACAACATTTTGAAGTGTATCTGTCAGAATTTGTGCCCATTCAGCCAAAAAAGAAACATTTGGGAGGTCAGGCACTGGTATTGTATTAATGGGGTTGAGGTCACGTCTCTGCAGGCCTGTTGAGTTCCTCCAGACCAAGCTTGTTGAACCATATCTTTATGGACCTCACTTTGTGCACAGAGAACCTGGAACAGGAAAGGAGTTCCCCAAACATTTGCCTCAAATGTGGAAGCATCCAATTGTCTAAAATGTCTTTGTATCCAGTAGCATTAAGATGACCCTTCACTGGAACTAAGGAGCCTAGCCCAAACTGTGAAAAACAGCCCCAGATCATTATCCCACCTCCACTAATAGTAGGGGTTTCTACATAATTTTGGCTATATAGTGTATATCTCTGTCTTCCTCTATATTTGCCAGTCTATCTTTGTGTGAGTGTTACTGTTACTGTTTCTCTCACTCTCTATGGGCACCATCTCTCTTCTCAATAATTTTAAAGCATTAATTGTCATGTGAACCATATTTATATTGTCAAAACAAATGAAAAATGTCTACAATCAATAACAGAAGAAAATATAATGTTTTAAATGTTTTTAAAATATTTAATGGTTTAAGCCCTCACTATGGGGCACGGATTTCCTGTGGGGTCAAAATATAAATATTTTAGAATAAAAACAGACAAATATTCATTATGTTAATGAAGTTGGGCAACTGTTTGCCCTTTTCTAATGGCAAAGGGTCAATCTTCTTGCTTTTATGATAGTAGTAGATTAGTTGATCAGTGGTGATAAGTAGATATGTATTATTATTCTTCTGGGTCTTTATGATATTTGTGAAATACTTTGCAGGAGATTATTATGTGCAGCTCATTTTCCACTTACTTTAGACAGTGTGCACAAACATCTTCTTTACTTTAGATCTATGTTGTTCACTCTAAATATCCATTCATAGTGAAGGTTTGTCTTAATTTTAAATTACAATGATCAGATGCAGTGTATACATTCTATTTTGGACAAAGTGTCCTTATGCCTTTCTGTGCACTCACTCAAACACACATTGACCAACCTTTGTTGGAGGGGCCTTCTTTGTGTTGGATGTCCACGACCAGTTGCCTGTAATGTTCTCTGTCCTGCCTCTCACCCCCAGACGCGGTGTATGTGCTGTGCTACTCGCTCATCCTGCTGTCCATTGACCTGACCAGCCCACACGTCAAGAACAAGATGTCCAAGCGAGAGTTCATCCGCAACACGCGTCGCGCTGCCCAGAACATCAGCGAAGACTTTGTCGGCCATCTTTACGACAACATCTATCTCATCGGCCATGTAGCAGCCTAACTGGAGAGTGCCCCAGATCGGAACTCAGCAAATAAACAAACCGGTGATGTCAAATCAGTGATTGACACTGACACGGATATGCAGGATACTACTTTGGACAGAAGTTACTGCTGGTCATTCTCAGAGTTATCTCTTCCGCTAGCAATGGTGGTTTCATAGTGGTTGTGAGGCAAGCTGCAATATGGCTGTAGAGCCAGGCAGGGAGTGTAGCAATTGGTCCGCCCACAGGAAGTGACACCACAATGGGCAGAACCGCCGACAGGCTAAAGCATATCCAAGTAGCATACAGCAACAACCAACAACTACCAGCTTAACCACGCAGAAGTGTAGCTATAGTATGTTAACACATTCAAGAAGTCAAACATATGCTATTTAATCAGCTAGAACTAAATACTATTACAGCAACATTCATCAGTTTTAGTTATTATTATTATTATTTTGTTCTTTAAATTACTTTGAGATTTTGGTTTGCTTTTAAAACTGATTGTTTTATGTAGTTGTTTGAGATTGGAAGAATGTAAATGAAGGACTAATAGTGCTGGTCTGTTTTTTGTCGCCAATTTTATGAGAACATTGAAATTGGATGGATTCAATATGAAACCAGGCACAACAAGCATTAATCCAACTGCTTTCACAACATTAAATTATTTTCCTTTTAGCAGAAAACTTCAAAGAACTGTTTTCATCCAATACAATTTATTTTATGAGTTGTGAAGTCATCACTGTGGGTCATTTACTGTTTTTGCAGGTGACTTAAATGTCATTGGGAGTCTGGCAGTACGTCCAATTTATGATATCCACTTACGATGTAGTTTTTTCTTACTCTGATCCATATCCTTCTCGGATGGGTTGGGTTCATGCAGGAGCACAAGATCTTTTGCAACGGAAATTTAGTTGCTGCCTGTTTAAATTAGTTTTCAATTTGTCACTCATTCAACTCGATGCTAAAAAAAACAGGTTTTGATAATGTACAGGACAAAAAAAGTGAGGACAAATGTTGTTCAGTGATAGTTTTTAATTCAGCCAATGCTGGTTTAGTTGAGGTTCGTAAATGAAGGTATTCTATACTTTACCTATTAAGTTTTTTTTATATACTTTGACATTTTGTATTGATGAGTGTTCTACCCTATTGTTAGACATTTGGCACCATCTCTTCTACAGTATGATGTTCACTATGTTTGGCCAGGACCTATAGGTCTTTTTGTAGTGCTCTTACTGAGATCGTGCACTGTATAGGAAATGGGGCACCATTTAGGACACAGTTCAGGCACTGATTCTAGCACCATAATGATAGCACAGATATGATTGTCAATCTCTCCCACCATACTTTATGGATTATGTATGTTTCATGATGCTTTGTGTGTGACTTGTTTGGCTGATGCCTGTAAGTCTAAATCTAAAAGTCAATCTCTAGTTGGTTCTTTGACTACTCTATTTTATGAATCTCATCTCTCTCTTGCACCATGTTGTCTCACTCTCCTGTATATCTGTCTCTTGTACATTCTGTGGCAGTGGTTCCCAACCTTTTTTCCGGTGGCTTCACCAACAACTGAATTTTGTTCGACCTAGAATTCCCCCAAAAGTGCCCCCTAATTTTCCTTTTACCTGTAACCTATGTGGTCATGAGCCTTCTCAAGTACCCTGTGTGGATAGGCCAAGTTCCCCCCTGGGATCTACGTACCCCTAGTTGGAAACCACTGTTCTATTATGTTGTCTATTTTGTGAAGCTCTGAGTCCACAGCGGCTCGATTCAAGTTGCTACCAATCACCAGTCACTGTGTAGTAGATGCAGGATGCTCTCCTACCAATCCACCCCTCTTTGTCTTTGACTGTTATTCAGCTGGGCACAGCATTCTAGAACATTCAGTTAGAAATGTCTCATCAAGAACAGACATGCCTCTCTGATGAAGAGTACTTAATCATGTCTGCTCTATTACTGACTTTTCTAGCTGCCAAGTCGTTGTATACTTTTGAATATGACGGTAGCTCCGGATACCGAGGTGTTGTTAATTTTAATGAATATTAACGAGCAAGCACTTTAATCCATGAATGCGATTCTGTCCACAATGTTGTCTTCTGAAGCTTTCGTACATAACCACTTCTGTTATCCTGTATCTGAAGGACTGTCTTCTATACGTTTTCTGCGCTAAGCTGTCTTTATTTGTCATCTTGTTTTTTGCACTGTATAGTGCCAATCGGGAATATGTTGAAATTACAACAAAACTGACATAACTACTTCAACATACTACTATTGGTCAGTGTTTGTAGGACTGATAAATTATTAAAAGCCTGATTTATTTTATTTGCACATGTATATATTCAGAGATTTCAAAAACATTCTTTTATTATTTTAACAAGTAATTTCCTATAAGTAGACCACGTTTTGCACTTCCTGTGGCATTTGTGAACATTTGTACGAGTACTCCGCTGCATGTAGAGAACTGAGCCTGTGTAGGTCAGTGTTCTCCACTACCAGGATCAATATTACTGATTGGAGATAATATAATATTTATGACACATTAATGAAGTTAATGAGTTTAGCAGCAACAATGACAAAGCTTTTTATTTCAATAATTTCCATGTAAAAGTTGTTCCTTCTTTCTGTATTTTTGCCATAGGATCTATGAGGTTTTTCATGGAAATTTTAATTTACACAGCCTAGCAAAATAGACCCATTTACTTGTGAGGTTACTGTATTACAACACTGGAAATAAAACATCTAGATTGTATACAAATAAAAATGATGGACAAACGTCCCCTTGTATTTTGATCTTTTTCTACCAAGTGTAACATTTTCATTTTTTAAAATATTTTTACCTTCAATATTGACACCACTAGTAATTTCACACATTAATGAAGTATATGTTTTCAAGCCATGCTCTATATAAACAAAGTTGCCTACATGCATCTTTCAAACACATCCTCAAGATGACCAAACTTAACTTGTTAGCTTGAACATGAGTTCCTCTAACATAGTCAGCATATAGAAAGGAGTAAATCTACTTCAGACATAACATGACCCCTGACCCCTAGCAGTGTGGGTTTTATGTGCTGTAAATGAAAAGAGCAAGAATCCCAGGGGCCGTGAGTAAAGAGATACAGGGCACTTAGCGCTCTCTGCCATGCAGCTCTAGCTGAAGAAAATGTTGGAGTGGTGATACAGTAGGGTGCTCTTGGGTTCTCCAAACCATGGAGAATTAAGAGACAATGTCAAAGAAGAATAAAACACACTTGACTTCATCCACCTTGAAAAACTATGAAAGCACATCCATACCACCTTTACTGAATCAAAAAAGAAGAACCACCTTATGGTTCTACGTTCTATCTGATGTTCCATTAGTGTATAGTAAACCTACTTATCATGTTTAGCTAACACAATTACTTCCTGATCAGACAGGAATATTATCTGGAGTAAGTAGACCCTGTGAAGAAATCTGTTAAAAAGAAGACACAGAAAGATTGTATGCTCTTGAAGCAGGATATATTATTTAAAACTGAAATAATTGCAGTGACTATACTAAAAAATAAATTGGGGCAGACAACATAATGTAATTACATAGATTACTTAATATGCTATTTTGGAAAGACTACATTTTAGTTTAAACATGATATTTGTGTTGATTACTGGACCATATAAAATTGTTATCTTCTCCATATTTCGTCTGTTGATTTATCTGAAATGTGAATATATGATCATATTACATTTTGTTCCTACCTGCCAATTAATAGGGTATAGTTGATTCTATTCTGTTCCCATAGCCTAATCAGCGTTTCCGTCAGTAATGCATTTTATAACGGTAACATTATTCAGTTCAGGGTGGTTGACACCAAGGTTGCCTTTAATTTGACATGATTGATGAAGTCCTTACGGTCCACCATATTCTGCAGTTTGTCAACACAACTTCCTGCGGAGGGAGCTTGACGCCATGTTGTCGCAGTTGATACACCTCTTCTCTGGAGTCAAGCACACCTGTGTAGCTTTGGAACCAATGACCTATAAAAAGTAAATAAATATTATTGTTAATAGTAATACATTCTTATAGCATCCAATAAAAATATATTATATGGAATTTGTTCTATAAAAATATCCCTAAAATAAAATACAGTTAGAGCTCAAAAGGAACAACATCGGAGTTTGCCTACTAATTACAGGTTCCGACAACACGAAGAATAGGCCTGTTACTAACAAATGCAACAATAATTACGCCTGGTTTAAATCATTATTTATATTATTATAATAGTAGGCCACCAGTTAAAGATAATTTGTAAATGGAGGAAGAGAAAGGAAAATGCTTAACGTTTTGGAAAACGTTTTCTTTTGATTCCACAAAACTGAACGATATATTATTGCTCAACACTAGATGATACCGCCATCATGATGGTAACTTTCCCTGGTATCCTACACCAACCGCCGTGAACTGACCATCAGGCTGTAAACGTTATCATGCTGGACTAATTATGATAATAAGAAACACAGCAACCGACATATTTGCAATAATATCCATTACATCACTACTTGAAAACAGACAAGAGTGCACCGCATGCAATCGCTTTTATTATTTTTGGTACTGAACTGCCAATAACTAATTTCTGCCCAAATATTTGAGAAAAAAAGTGCTTTAGCTTTTTTATTGCTGAAACTCTCACGCAAAGCATCCTCGGGTCCAAATGTCAAGCAGATGCCAAAGTTGGTCCTAAAAGTTCTCAACCGCACCTTACAACCAAAGGAAAAGCAAAAACCCAACGACCTCTTCAAAGATAACTGGGAATTCAGCTCTCAGCACTTTCTCATTTTTAGTGTAGAAGTAACATATGTATATAGGACAAAATACCCTTTGTTTTAAATGCACATCCGCTGTTGTTACTTTAAAATTAAATAGCTCTCAATCAGTATCCTATAGTCGTCGTTGCAAATTGAAAGACAATGCAGTGGAGCTTCATTTTGTACATTTTCAGAGTTCCGCATGTTCGTCCTAAGATGTCTATAAAAATGTTTGCCTTCGTCCTGTCGTATGACGTAAAAAAACTGTATGGCTACTATCATTTTAAACTATCATTAGACTATACAACTTGTAACCCTTTAAAAGCTCTACAGCTTAATCGTCAATGATTGAGACGGTGCTACATCACGACTGTTTTGTCCAAATAGGCCCTCTCCTTTAGCCCCTTTCAAAATGCAGTTTCCTATCGATATAGCATTGATTTACAATTATTTTAAATAATGTGCCATTATTATTAGTCCATTATGAGAATGTGATTTGCAAGAAGACTATTACACAATGCATCTAACTCGTGGGTGATTGGTCCTATACCATACATCCACGACTTATTAGATTCATTGTAGTCTTATTGCAAATAACTACATTAATTTAATGGACTAATAATAATGGAATGTTATTTAAAAGAACAATTCCGTAAAATTGCTGAATTAATTGGTTGGTAAGGAATCCACGAGTCATAAACAAACGTTGATGATTATTTTAGATCTGGTGTTTTCCTCCAAAATACGCACGTTCAAAAAAGTGTACAACCGAAATATTTTC
Organism: Umbra pygmaea; assembly: GCA_016801145.1. Lineage (NCBI taxonomy): Eukaryota > Metazoa > Chordata > Actinopteri > Esociformes > Umbridae > Umbra > Umbra pygmaea. The sequence continues at coordinate 15,546 of JACXGM010009741.1, read as the reverse complement.
AATAGCAATATTTTTCAGAGAAATCAAGTTTGGTGTACAATAGCCTATCATATTTGATTAGTTCTACCTTATATAATTGCTCGCTAGTCCGCTAATGAGACATTAGTACACGAAATAAAGGTTTGTAGCATACGTTTGTTTTGTCAGAGGCTCAAAGCTGATCTCTAGATGGGCCCTCCTATTGAACATGACATGCGGACGTAATGTGAATGACTCTAATGTCACGCATGGGAAAGTTCTTTACACAAAGATGATTTGTCAACTGAATGTTTATTTATTGAAATTAATAAATCCAACTGGGCTACATTCATATGCTCTTGAGGAAAAATAAAACAATAGGCTGACGAATCAAAATGTAATTAGCAGTACGCTGTCATAAACGGTTCCAAAATTATTCCTAGGTTTTCTTCAGTTCGGTGCCATTTGGCTTTCAAGGGATGACTATTTTGAGTTCTATAAAATCCCAAACGTTCTTCTCTGTAACTAAAACAGAACTGAAGAACTTCCCTCATTCCTCCACAAAGACAGCCAACAAAACCTATTCCAGACCCCAAATTTTCAGGCCTGGTCATGATGACAAAGCTCATTCTAACAATAGCACAATGGACTAAAATTTCTAAAATCTAATGACAATTACATTTTATATCAATGTTTGCTGATTTTACAATACAGCCACATATAGCCTAGATTGTATTAAACCTAGCACCTTAAACATCTAACCTAACAAAGCCCTATCTACAAACAGATATTTTATAGTTCTGAATAATAAGTTCAAACTTATAAAGACTGAGGTTTTTCATACCAGGTTAGCCTAGGCAGCATGAGTACACTCAGCACTACACACACAGACACACACACAAAGTCTTTTCTGCCTTCTATCCTTGCAGCCCAAAGAGCCCCATCTTCTATGGAGTGGGCAGAGTAAGTCTTCTGTGCATCGACAGCTCTGGGCAGCTGTTGTCCAGCTGTGGGAAGCGGTCAGTGAGTGAGGCTCTGTACCCAAGGTAGACATCCCATCACAGACACGTCCCATAGGCTGATTCTCTCTACCTGTCCTGGGCTTGGATGAAGGGAAGTTAGGGAACAGTTGTCTTCTGTTTATTATATGGAAGAAGGCAGACTTTATACCTTTTTGGAAAGGAGACATAAAACCCTCTGGCTAGCTGGGGCAATGGTAAGGATTCTATTGATTTGTTATTTAGTTCACAATGCTGGTACGCACAGATGTAAACATCAGAGCGATTGACAAACAATACCTGCACATTTTGGGATCTATTCTCTCTCTCTCTACTTTCCCCACATTTCCTGATGGGAAGGCATGTTCCTGAGATAGTGAATAAGCCATTTGGTGAGGTAAGCAGTGCAGCAGAATATGTTTTATGGCATGTTTTCTCATGAGATGTTATCTCTCTGACAACACGTTATATTACTGCCTCCCCTAGACCAAACCACATAAGGCCATACAAAGTGAGAGCTACGCCATGTAGACGTGACATTCTGGATGTCTGGCACTTGTAGGTAGGATTTACAGGGAGGGAAGTTCACTTGTCACTCTACAGGCTGTTGCAACTACTGGTTTAATTTGTAGGCTTATACATCACCATCATATCACAACACCAAGCTGCATCTGCTAGTAGATTGAGCCTGGGAGATACAATGGGTTAAAATGGTATAGAAAAGAACGAGAAAAAATTGGATAGAATGTGATGGAACATAATTAAATGGGATATAATTTAATGGAATTAGATGGAATCAAAATAAATAGAATATAATTGGATGGACTAGAATGAAATAGGACAGAATAAAATGTGACATAATAGAATAAACAATCAAGCATAATTGAAATCGCATAATACTGTACATTGGAATGTCAAAAAATTCTGCAGTAACACGTCTTGTCAAGCAGACACTGTGATGCATAACCAACACTTGGTTTGGAAAGTAGCTTTTAATACGATGGCTTCTGAGACGGAAATGGCCGTTCCATTCCGGATGGCCAAGGGTCAACCTATTCCAAACTCTCTCTTATGACATATTAATATACACATCCAGTCCATTCTACAGGGCTATGACAGTGTTAGTAGAGCCCAAGTACATCTCAGGAAGTGCAGGCTGGCTTTACTGGCCGTGCCATTAAATCTTAAAAGCTCACAAGACATAGGAACATGATCTACATAATAACACATAAAGGCTTCAGTTACAGAAAGACAACTCGTTTGTCACCTCTGTGGCTTTGGCCCAAACACCCCCTTCTCTATTCTAGTGCACTACATGGGACCAAGCCGTAACGTTGCTCTGGTCATCAAAGGTGCAGCTTTGTCAAGAAAAGGGTATCCCATAGGCTGCAGGTGGTGTTGTTCATGAGAGATATAATATCAGGCATCAAATCTAAACACAATCTGCTGGGCTGGTTTCCAGCTAAATGTTCCTAAGTGTTCAGTCAGGAAAAGTGACGGAAACTATTGAAACTCAATCTTGGGTTTAAGCTGTTTTCTGGCCCTGCAAGTGGTTATTTTCTGTACTGAGGCCAATTAAACTGTATGAAAATCCAATAGGGGGGATATTACTTTCAGTAAAAAGACAGATGATCCTCAAGTATTGAATCAAGCATTGGAAACCTACCATGAGAAGCATAGATCAAATGCACAGATGTGGTGGCCCAGACAAACATAGGGAATCAGAGAGGTTACCTGCATGTTGTGGCAATTGTTTTGAATGTGGTCCGAAGTGGGTCTACACTCCAATACAAGAGCCTGTCATGCTGGACCAATGCTCCGTTTCCCTGGAGGGAGACCCCGGAATCCAACATGGAGGACAGTCCTGTGTGGGTATGTAGAGGGCACAAGAGCCCGGGTGCTGGGTCCTCCAGGGTCCCGCCCTCGGCCCCTTTAAGGGCCCAGTTCCTCCAGGTTCCTACGTCCCTCTGGCTAAAATAATATCCAGTGGCTCCAGTCACTGAGCCTGGTTAATGCATCTGTCCAAGGCCTGCAATTACCTGGTCATAACATTACCCTGGCCCGCTACAAGTCATCCAATCAGGGCCGGGCTTCCATAGGCTTCTAAACAGCACAGATTTCACCAATGTCAAACTGTTTGATCTCTGAGTGTTGTATTGCTAAGAGAAACGCAGCAGTGATAGAGTAACAGGAGTAGGCCGAAAAATGTATTTTATCTTCTACCTAGCTCCACGTATGGTTTGGAATGGACCCCCTTTACAGCACACTGTATGTGTACACACACACACATTATTTATTGAATTATGCATACTTAATCGATTTCTATTTCATGTATGTCGAAATATTTGTTTGTAGATATATCTATTATTAACCAGCTCAGAGATTTTCGATTTTGACAACGTATTATTTACGTGGGGTTTTGATTTCCAGATCGAGACGCCACTGCTTCTTCATTGTAGCATGACCTTTTGTTTATTTCTACGCCTTTGATGTTTGTGCGTGTGCAGCGTAGCCTGGGTTGTGTTTAGCTGCGATACCTGTGAACACTGGGGTGATATAGTCCCTTAGAGTCTGGCTACTGAAATACATAAAAAAGCGCATGATTAATCGAGCCATTAACGGGGCATATTCCCCCTTATCGGCCAAGGACTGTGGAGTGATTTGCTCGTCGTCTAATTGACTTTCGTTCTCAAGTGGGCCGTGCTTATTTTCACACATTACTATGTAGTAAAAAACGTAAGGTGTTTTAATAAAAGGCAGAGGTGTGGTGTGTAATTTGAAAACACACATTTGTAATCCTGCACTATTATAACAAAGCGAGGCATATGCTGATTGAAATCAGTGTGACAACATATTATGTATATTTTTCAGGGTGATTTATTTGTAAAATGTTTTGTTTTTCTTATCGATTCGTTTAATCATAATTACCTTACCCAGAGGTAATAAGCAAATAATTTAATTGAGGGGATAAATAGCTTCTTTTAAAAAGCCTAGATTTTTTCCCCTTACATAGAAGTTAAAACATCCATGGGTTTTATCAGTCAAAATACTACAAATGTGTAGTGAAATGTATAGCTCAAAGGTAAAGCTACCACTCCAGGATACTTCTGTTTTTAAAGACTACACAAGGAAGGAAATTTAGACCGTAGCAAAATATAACAAACGATTTGGCATTCAGTTAATCCTTAAATATTTTGATTTATTAAATAAAATACTAATATCATCCTCCATACTAATTTATTTACATTTTCGTTTAACGAATAGGTCACATAGGATGTAATACAATTTTAGGAAATACACGTTGGAATTAAGACATTTATGATTAAGTGACATATTGTGGAAGATAGGCCTACAGCCTATAGCTATGAGATATTAACGAATTTATGTACTGTTCCGTGTGAGCGTGAGCGTTACAAAAGGAATAACTAAGTATTTCTCAATTTCTCTACGGACAGACCAAAAATGGAACATTTCTGTAATTCTTTACAAACAAGAACTGCATCGATATGAAACCATCAAATAAACTATTTATTCAATAGTGACCAAGTCAACCGATGCAAATATAATGCTTAACAACAACAATAACGAATAAATTAGCCAAAAATACTACGTTATAACAATATTTACATTGGCAAGACGTTTGCGTATATTTGCCATATTTTGGAATACAATATACAGTAGGCCTATCTATATAATATTCCTATAATATAATTTGCGTCGAGTATTATACGGCACGTTTTTCTGCGTGCCACGTCGCAGTTTAATTAGAGTAAATAAAAATCACTGCATTAATGTTTAATAAATCAAGGGCACAATGACAAAGAAATAGGCAAAGACTTACTCGGAAAATAATATATGTTCGTCTACTTTGTCGTCTATCTCGTCGTTCTGTGTTTAGGGAAATCCTGCAAGACAGACAGTTCAAGGCAATTTGACACAAAACAGGCAGGAACAATAATTAATTCCTGACCACATTTGGTATTGCTGTTTTTCTTCAATGCGAGCTTGCATTTATTATACATTTTGTATTTATTTTTCAAATGTTTTCATTAAACAGTTGCCTGACATTAATTCAATCCATAATTGGCAAATGTGCATACAATATTCTATCCTACTATGGGTCAAAAGGAAAGAGCTGGCCGTTGAGATTGAGGAAATTGATAAATACCTAACGTAAAATAAAAACCCATTGAAGTTAAATTAGTACACAAGCTCCGTGTATAATACAAAACGGACACAATCACTTTTTATAATGGGCAATGGTTTAATGATCCAATCCAATGTAGAAAAACGACCATACAAAAACTAGACCTCTCACTTGTTTCTGTAAAAAAGAAAACATGATCCATTACCACAAGGTGGCGATAGAAAACCCCAGTAAATACCACATGGGTCAGAGAAACCTGCCAAACTCACCTCATGTGAATCAACAACAACAAACACAATATAACAATGTAAGCATTATATCACAGCCTACCTATTAAACAACATGTTTTCTTCTCTGGAACATAACTGCACGCTCTGTAGTTGATGTGGTTACCATGCAAGCCTTCAGCTACTCCTCCAATCAAATGTCATCCATCCATGAATCCCATCATTCCCTGGAGCAACAATCCAGCTGGACAGTAGACATACATCTAATGCCTACTGCTGTGACGCTTGGAGTCTGTTTCTTTCTCTATGCCTCTTCAAATATATAGTTTGTTCCATATTTGTGAGATGACACACATTTTAATAACACTTCATTGAGTCAATAACGGAAGACTTCTATGTTGACTAACTCAGATAGAGAAATAGAACCCTAGGTAAATGAAAGTCTAATAAAGGTCTGTATGAAGTCAAACGTTCTCAAGGTTCAGTGGCCACTGTTTTTACGGCCGGTACAGATGCGCGGGCCCCGAGAAGTTTAAAGTAGGGGTCCTGTACCTGGATTATGTAGTCGTTTGAAGTTTCTCTCTTTCAAATGGTACGTTCAGTGCAAAGACACAATCAAACTGGGCCCCCTTCCCAGTATAAAGGAGCAAGAGTGAGACCACCAACAGCCAGGGAAGATGCCAGGGCTGGGGCATGATTTTATGGCTTGGGTTTGGGCTGGGCTAAAGGGGCCAACGCAGGCTAGGCTAGGCTGGGAATCAATTTCAGCCCTGGAAGTGAAGGGCTGGTTTATGGCCTACTTTGCTCAGAAGTGTCTGGATGCATTGTAAATCCTTAGTGTCCCAAATCTCAACATATTTATTTTGTTACGACATGTTCGCCTTGTTTGCTAATGTGAATAAATAAGTGAGTATCCCCTTTCAATCCAGAGTTTAAAAAATATATAACTGTGGTATTTTGTTTTTAATTTTTGGCAAAAACCACAGTTCCAATATAATGTAGAATATGAGATTCAAATTATTTCTTTGTTGCTAGGTAATTTTCCTAGAAAATATCGGATTGAGTTTTGCTGTCTGGAGCAGAGAAAGAAAAAAACACAGAAAAAGAAACTGAGAGAGAGAGACAGAGAGACAGAGAGACAGAGAGAGACAGAGAGAGACAGAGAGAGACAGAGAGAGAGGGGGGGGAGATAGAGCGTGAGAAAATACAGTGAAATGATGTAAAACAGTGAAGTAAAACAGAAAACCCTTTAATCTCCAGCCATCCTGATCAGTTAGATTTTCCAAGATGGCAGCCAATGCTCCACTACTACAAACCCCTTCCTCATACAGCCGGAAAACTATAGAAACAGGGTTCCAAACAATAGATACAGGGGTCATACCCACTATGACCTCAGAGCAACAGGATGTCGGCACCCAATCACGGGCTTCCCTCGTGTCTCAGTAGGTTAGCCATGGCATTTCATGAGATGGAACAGACGCTTGCCTTCTTTCAGCAGTCATCCACTGTGAGACAGGGGTAGCATTTTAATTAACATCCCTCTTCAAAGTCCCAATGGCATAGGCCAAGGGAGGCATGAACCAAAACACACTTGGTAGGTGAGTCTGGTATTTTAAAACAAATAAATATACGAGGCATGTATTATTTGGCCATAAGGACCACACACACATTTACGGAATTTAATTGAAAAAGGAACAAAAAAGACTACAAATCAACACAGGTAGAGTTTCCAGTTACACAATGATATGAAACTACACCTCCCATTATCCTCTGCAGGGGCTTCATAAAACGCGATGGTCAGTGTAACATAACAGTGTTGTTGAAAGCTATGGAGGAGTGGCCAATGCTAAACAGATTCAATCTCAGGGTGTTAGCACCTGGGTGGCCAAGCAACTTTCCCACGTCACTGCCGCCATCGCCATTTCTGTCACAGCGATTACACGTCCTGTAAAATACTTGAAATGGTGTTGCATTATTGAGAATACGCGGGTGCGATTCGCTGTCCGGCATCAGCAGGGGCTTTGCGTTCCCGTCAGTGTATCGTGAGGTGACACCTTTGTGACAGGGAGAAGTAGGTGGTGTCATTTCGTAACGACACCAAATACTTTACTCATCAGCCTTTGGTAAGGCTTTTTATCCTGGGAGTTTAACACTATCATCGTGGCCCTGCTTTGAAATTACGTTGTCACACATGAGAGTTTAACTCTCTAACCTACATACAAAAAACCCATTGAGTCGCAGTTAATTTCGTAAATAGTCTGCGTCATTACAGAGAGACACCTATTTATAAGGTGTTGTGATTTGCGACCTATGCCAGCTATATTTTATGATATAAACTGACCTCTTTAGTAATGAGCTGGGAGCTAATGACTGCCACACGCTATTTACAAGGGCCCATGTCAGAGATAAATCGAGGGCGTACAAATTTAGAGGCAGAAAAAGCACTACTGAACATCAGTGTGTCGATCGTCTAAAGTAGGTACAGTGGCGATTAGACTAGAAGACAACACCTGGTAAGTGTTTAGAAGCATCCGTTTTTTTATGTTTTTAACCAGGTAAACATCCACACTATTTACAACGACAACCTTGAAGCACTTTGGGTTAGCTGACTTGCTCCAGGGATTGTATGACATGGTTATTGACCAGAAAACCTTTGCTAGCTGGTCCAACAGTGGAACACCAATTCACTGCTGTCTCAGACTGGTTTGGTTATTTTAAACAAGCAGAGTTCAGTCACCACTCAACCAAGGTAGAATTGGCTGACGTCACCTAAAGTAACCTCAGAGCACGAGAGGAACAAATATACAAACATGTAGGTGAAAAAAAAATACTGGTTGACTGATGGAAAGCATGAACACATGTTTTTTATTATATAGACCATTTGTCAATTCGAAAATGACAAATTATGATGATGTGTTAAAAAAGGGTATGGTGAAAACAAAAAATGAAAACAGACAAGTTCAAAATATTGTTAAAGCTCCTCCAGCTTGGTTGAGATACTTGTTTTTGTAGTTGATAGAGACAAACTAAAGTCCTGTACTTACTTGACCGAGAACACTGTGCTTTGCACTTTTAGTTTATAGGCCAATGGTTCTGACCTCATTAGCTTACCAAAAAGCAACTCCAAGTGTGTGTGGCCTTTGTTGCTTTATTACACATTCTTTGCAATGGCCAGAGAAAATAACAATGCTGTTTTTAGTTTCTCATTAGGTCTATAGGCATATCTGCATGTGATTACGACTCTTTATCATAAAAAATATCCATCAAGCATTGGAAATCATCCAGAGATTTATGTTTGTAAACTGTTTTCAGGGTAGATAGCCCTGGTATCTTAGAGTTCCAGTATTCATTAATTGAAAACATTAAATAAGATTTTAAATATAGAGAGCCTGCAGTTTTTATATAGACATTGGTATAGGATGTAACACAGACTTTATAATGATACTTTGGTTAGTGGCAGTGGCAGAACTTTCTTGTAAACAGAAAACATGATAGAATGAGTGGCACTTGTGGGTGAACCTACCTTCTGAGTAGAAAGACAACCTTTACAGAAAAAAATGGGCTTATGTTTTTACCTCACCACTGCATGTGCACTAACCAAAAGTAATTTCCTGTCACGTATTCCTGTCTTCCCATGTTAAGTTTTTACAGTATTCTTTAGCCACTTAAAGTTTAATTTTCTTTTTCTCCTAAGCATATCTTCCCACTGGATGCCAACCTCTATTTGTGTGTCTGCGGCCTGGTCTCGTGGCTATAGTGACTTTTTTATTTTTCAGCAGACAAGCAGGCATAGCAAAACAGATAGAGAGGCAGATAGACAGACAGATAGACAGACAGACAGATAGAAAGACAGATAGACAGGCAGAGAAACAGACAGATAGACAGACAGAGAGACAGGCAGATAAACAGGCAGATAGACAGACAAGACAGATAGACAGACAGATAGACAGACAGACAGACTATAGGAAGGCAGACATGCAGATAGAGAGAAAGAGAAGCAGACAGAGAGTCTGGCAGAAAAAACACTGGTTTCTATAGGATGGTAGACAGACAGGCAGACATGCAGAGAGACAGGAGAGCCAGTAGGGAGACCTGTTAAAATAAAAGATGAAGAAGAAGAAGAAGTTCTATTTATATAGTGCCTTTCCATAGCTCAAGGTCGCTTTACATTGTACATTACAATACATTTAGACACTCATACATACGTTACAGTCGCATAGATTAATGTAGTCACATTATACAAAATGCATATTAAATAGATATGTTTTTAACTGGGTCTTGAATATAGCCATGGATGAGGTATTACGTAGTGTGAGAGGTAGCGAGTTCCATAATTGAGGAGCATTAATACTAAATGACCTTCCACCTACAGTGGACAACCAGAAACGAGGGATGGACAATAAACCAAGTTCAGCTGATCTAAGGGACCGGGCAGGGCAGTAAGGGTGGAGTAAGTCATACAGATATTGAGTAGCAAGACCATTTAATGCTTTAAATGTTTGAAACAATACCTTAAAGCGGATGCGTGATGCCACAGGTAGCCAGTGAAGGTCATGAAGTAAAGGAGTAACATCAGCAGAACGCCTAGCGGAGTCTAGTGGCAAATCAGTTTACTGTTATGGATGGTGCACACAGACCTGTTCAAATTCATTTATTTCTATTAATGGTGCACAAAGAGACAAAGCCATGTTTGCCTGACAAGCTGTCAGCTGATTAAATCTGGAAGCATTCACTGGACTGGCAGAGAAACTGGCATCTCACATGAGTTCACTGGCCTCCCCATGTTCTCCAAACAGACACAGTTAACAGGGATCTACAACAGATTTCATCACCGTGCCTGTTATAACATCAAAGATACTGTACAGTACATGTGTGTTATTAAGTGCATGCGTTTCTCTGAGAAGAGTTACAGTATCTCCGGATGTTTTCCAGCCATAGAGTGAAGGCCTTTCATTTTTTATGATGAATTCAAATATGATGTCTTTGTTGTACTCTCGAGGGATTATAATATATGATCATTATACATTCAAGTTGTGTTCATAACATTTTCAAATTGTCAGGAAAAATGGTTGTAATATTTCAATACAAAAAGTTGTTCTGTTTCCAAATTTAATTACGACAAAAAGTAGCATATTAATATGATTAGCCTAGAAAGGCCTTACTATTACTAGTATTTTAGTACATTATAAAATATAAAAAGGGTTTTACTGTAACTTAGTTATTTCTCTGCATCAGTGAAGTGTCGGATCACTTTAGCATGTCGCACAGGGGAAATGTAGATAGTATCAAGATAACAGAAAGCTAAAAGCCACCACTTATGGCTGATTGATTGAACCCAGGCCCTGTTTAGTGACCGTTGGACCAGGCAGGCCCTGTGGGGATGTGGCTCACTGAGCGAGCTCCTATCAGAAGCCCTGCGCACCTATCAGATCCCTGCGATAAAAATGGCCAGCCGGTCATCCCTGAGTTCTCTGTACGTGGACCGGGCCGACCATGCGAGGACCGTTGTCTCTGTCGCTCCCCTTTGGGCTTTGATAAGTCATCAAAGAGACAACGGTAGAGGGGCGTCTGGTTTTTGAGGTTGGGGGGGTAACGTGATTAGGAGTCTGAATGGACGCTGCATCAGCCTTGATGTCACACGGAGCTCTAAATCAGCCGTTTTAGTGGACTAGAGGGGCCAGTGGCTGTAGGGGCCAGCTGCTAGACGCCTGACCAGCCTGATGAGAGGACATTAACAAGGCTGTCAGGATGACCTGGCCCACAGGGGTCACAGCTGGACCACCAACTGACTGACTAGCCCGCACTTGTTCCAGCTCCTGATTGGGATGCTCGTTTCCTAACAGGCCCCTGTCGTTGTATAATTAGATTAATAAAATGTAAACAGTGCTGCAAAAGCATGAAGGTTTAGCAACTTTACATTAATAGTTAGACCTTTAAGTAGATCATATTTAGTTAAATGAATGTGAATTCAAATAACTGTTCAGTGACTATGCATTACATTCAATTAAATCATTTGCACTTTGTGCTTTTTAAAAATAATGGTAAATCTTACAGACTTCTGCAAATTACTATGCATCATTTTGAAAGAGAAGTAAAAAAATATGTACAGTATTCCCATTATTTAGCAAATAATATAATTGCTATAGCTATGTTTCATTCGGAAATTCCAGGCGAACCACAGAAACGTAACAAGCACTTTTAAAGAACTCATGTAAGACAGTAAAGTGATATGAGACGATTACGGGAAAGTGATATCGGTCGGCTATGGTAAAGTGTTGTAAGATGTTGAGGGTAAAGTGCGGTAAGCCTGAACAAAGTAAAGAAACGTTTTTTTGAATAACCAGGTTGTGGATATTTTAAGGGACTCATAACACACACTCCAATGAGCACAAACCCCCACTAAAACTACAGATAACTGCCATCCTGTTCAGTATCTAGCTATTCTAGATTAATTATTGACCAAAATATTGAGAATACGAAGTGATACCATGTACAGCCTTACTGCTACATTCCCCTTCCTGTCTGGCAGTGTTGGGTGGGCAGCCGTCACAAGCTATTAGAGCATGCATCTTTCTGGAGCCCAGAGGTTACCCGCGTGCCAGCTTTCATGCCAACCTCTCTGAATGTGGGTGGCATAGCCGCCGCTCAAAGGACCCCATTATGTAGCCCCATGTCGCGCCCGCTTGGATATAAATTATTTTCTAGTCCGCCCAGAGCGTGCAGTATCATCTGCCCTTGTCATCTTCAAATCATCATTTGTTTTCTTCCCGGAAAAAAGTTTGAAAGCCTTATTCCTTTTCAACGACCCATTGAGAATTTTCTTAATTGCCCTGAAGGAAGTGTTTCTCATATTAAAGTAAATACAGTCAGCACTGACCTGCTGGTTAGTGCCGTAGACAAGGACATGGGCCCCTGACTGGTGGTTTAGTACATTTTGGTCAATATGACTGTGAAACCTCTTTACACTATATCAGGGGCGGAGAGCATAAGAGATAAGGAGAGAGAAAGGGACAGAGGGAGAGAACAGATACAGAGAAGGAATGAGAAGACAGAGGAAGAGAGAGAAAGAGAGAGAGAGAGAGAGAGAACAGGAAACTATAAATCAGAAAAGGGCCAACGACTGATTGCTGTGTGCTGCTAATTGAATCAGAGTGCAGTAGGCTCTCAAACCCCATTTCCAGCCAGGCAAAAAACACACAAACACACATTCTGAACATTAACCGTCTGTCGTCTGTATCCAGCAAAGCTGGGGTCAATTCCATTTCATTCCAGTCAAGAAGTAAGCTGTAATTCCTATTCACGTTTGATAAGAATTTAACCTGAATTCTGCCACACTCTCTGAATGGACTATATAATTTACTCAGCTGCCCTATTAACAAACAGTAGAAGAGGACAGGTCAAACTTAGCCAACAGTGAACTCGCACTATCACCCTCACCGTCGACTACACTACATTCGGGGCCAAATTACCCTGCAGTGAAATCAGTACTAACGGACCAGACGGCCCACAGCTCACTGACACACACCAGATACCTTGTTTTAATTCACTTAACCCTGTCCCCAATGTGGTTCTGAGACCTGCTATCCCCTGGCCAAGGGTTTGGGTTTATTAACAAAGGGTTAACTGGATTTGGATGACGTGTAATTAATGCTTGAAGCACGTGAGTGTGTGTGTTTTTGTATGGTTGTTCTTGGAAGTGGACATGTAGTTGGGGAGCAGAGGTTTGATAACACAGTTATATCCAGATTATACCATCGGCTATATCATTGATTTATATTCTAACATGAAACAGATCCGCTGTCGTAGTTAGCGCTATGATTTATTTAGCTGACGTTGGACAACATGATACGTACACAGAATTTGATTTGCTAATATACTGGTATTGACTGTGTGTGTGTTTTTTTAGAATCATTACTCAAAAGGAAAACAGTTGTATCAAGGTATACCTCAGTGTCAAAATAAAGGGCACAAACATTCACACGATTGACCTCTCATATCTAACTCCCATATCTGCTCGCAAATTTTATTAGCTAATATGTCACTAAGAAAATATATTTTTGGCATGAAAAACCAGGCACCAATATGGCTGGTTGACGGACAAAGCTGCTTGGTTGTAGGCATGGAATCAGACATTAAGGTCAGTTTAATGGAGCTGAAAGGGAACTGGTCATTTTGGGATTCTAGAGGTGATCAGTTGCCTTAGGAACAGGGTCACCCATGGCAACAGCCACCAACAAACTTCTCTGGTTACGTTAGCATCACCATTTTGTAAGGATTCAACGAAACAATCCATCTTGTTTTACGTGTAGTTATACCTGCAGTTGAAACACATTAGATAAACTGAAATAGTATCATTCCACTGATTTATTGTGTCATGTAGTTTTTATTAATATTTTAAGTGTTTTAATCGAAGCAAACAGGACTTCAATCAGAAGGACTCCAACTTACAGCTCGTGGGATATACTGGACTGTTTAGTAAAGGACAGTGACTTGTTAGAGCGCAGTGACTCAATAGAGCACAGTGACGCATTAGAGCACAATGGTTGAGGGTAATGTATCTCCTTGTGTTTCAATTTGTTTTTGGTATTATTGTCTTTTTTAATGGAATTGTTGGATAGGCTTTTGTCAAGAGTATTAGAGAAATGCTTGCTATTAATAGTTGCTGTGTTTGGCAAGTATGATCAGTGTTCCGCCCTGTTGCACACACACGCATGCACGCGTGCATGCACACACACACAAACACAAAAAACAGGATATGCACAACCCCAAGTAACACATTCTTATTTCTGTTATATAAAAAATATTGTGTGCGTGTGTGTGTGTTTGTGTATATGTATATATATACAGTGCCTTGCGCAAGTATTCGCCCCCCTTGAACCTTTCAACCTTTTGCCACATTTCAGGCTTCAAACATAAACATATGAAACTGTAATTTTTTGTGAAGAATCAACAACAAGTAGGACACAATCATGAAGTGGAACAAAATTTATTGGATATTTCAAACTTTGTTAACAAATAAAAAACTGAAAAATTGGGCGTGCAAAATTATTCAGCCAAGTTAATACTTTGTAGCGCCACCTTTTGCTGCGATTACAGCTGTAAGTTGCTTGGGGTATGTCTCTATCAGTTTTGCATATCGAGAGACTGAAATTTTTGCCCGTTCCTCCTTGCAAAACAGCTCGAGCTCAGTGAGGTTGGATGGAGAGTGTTTGTGAACAGCAGTTTTCAGTTCTTTCCACAGATTCTCGATTGGATTCAGGTCTGGACTTTGACTTGGCCATTCTAACACCTGAATATGTTTATTTGTGAACCATTCCATTGTAGATTTTGCTTTATGTTTTGGAACATTGTCTTGTTGGAAGACAAATCTCCGTCCCAGTCTCAGGTCTTTTGCAGACTCCATCAGGTTTTTTCCAGAATGGTCCTGTATTTGGCTCCATCCATCTTCCCATCAATTTTAGCCATCTTCCCTGTCCCTGCTGAAGAAAAGCAGGCCCAAACCATGATGCTGCCACCACCATGTTTGAGAGTGGGGATGGTGTGTTCATGGTGATGAGCTGTGTTGCTTTTACGCCAAACATAACGTTTTGCATTGTTGCCAAAAAGTTCGATTTTGGTTTCATCTGACCAGAGCACCTTCTTCCACATTTTTGGTGTGTCTCCCAGGTGGCTTGTGGAAAACTTTAAACGACCCTTTTTATGGATATCTTTCAGAAATGGCTTTCTTCTTGCCACTCTTCCATAAAGGCCAGATTTGTGCAGTATACGACTTATTGTTGTCCTATGGACAGACTCGCCCACCTCAGCTGTAGATCTCTGCAGTTCATCTAGAGTTGAAGCCTCTTGGCTGCATCTCTGATCAGTCTTCTCCTTGTATGAGCTGAAAGTTTAGAGGGACGGCCGGGTCTTGGTAGATTTGCAGTGGTCTGATACTCCTTCCATTTCAATAATATCACTTGCACAGTGCTCCTTGGGATGTTTAAAGCTTGGGAAATCTTTCTGTATCCAAATTCGGCTTTTAAACTTCTCCACAACAGTATCTCGGACCTGCCTGGTGTGTTCCTTGTTCTTCATGATGCTCTCTGTGCTTTCAACGGACCTCTGAGACTATCACAGAGCAGGTGCATTTATACAGAGACTTGATTACACACAGGTGGATTCTATTTATCATCATTAGTCATTTAGGTCAACATTGGATCATTCAGAGATCCTCACT
>JACXGM010009740.1:0-27119 GCA_016801145.1 Umbra pygmaea | reverse complement strand
GGTAGGGGCTGGGGTGTTTGTTAGTGTAAAGGTAGGGGCTGGGGTGTTTGTTAGTGTAAAGGTAGGGGCTGGGGTGTTTGTTCCGGAGTTTTGAGTAAGGATTGGTAAGAGGATGATGGATCATGTGTCAGTGTATACTGCTGAGATGATGGTGATGATTTTGTGTCTGTGTTGGGTGGAGGAGGTTAAGTCTCTTAGGGTGGTGGTGTGTACAGACTCAGCTGCTGTGTTGCATAGTATAAAGTCAGGTAGGTCAGACAATGGAGTATTGTTTGTGGAGTTGATGGTGCTGTTGTTGTGGATGGAGAGGATGGGGGTGGTGGTTTGGTTCTGCTCGGTGCCAGCACATGTTGGTGTTCAGGGTATTGAAGAGGTGGATAAGGTGGCAAATTGTGGATCTCAAAAATGAGGAAGTGGATGTGAGGATACCGTATGGGAGGGGGGAGCTGAAAGCGATGATAAAGAGGGTGGGATTGGAATGCTGGCAGAAACAGTGGGATGAGTGTAGGATGGGGAGGGGATATTATGGGGGACAGAAAATGGTGTATGGGGGTGTCTCACTGTGAGGCATGAGACCAGATTGTATGAGGGGTGTATGGTGGAGGAAACAGTGGAGAATGTCGTTTTGTATTGCGAGAAGTATGATGAGGAAAGGGAAAGTTGTGTGGTCTGGTTAGGAGGGAGGGGAAGAAGTGGGGGTGTTTGGAGGTGGGAGTGGTGGTGGCATAGTAGCAAGGGTGTTAATGCAATTTCTCAAGGCTATGGGTGTGGGTAAGAGGATATAGTGTGAGTGATGGCGGGATAGTGGCGAGGGTGTTAATTTAATTTCTGAGGCTATGGTTGTGGGTAGGAGGATATAGGGGTGGGTGGCCGTGACCGGCCTCACACTCCGATACAGTAGGTGGCGGTGTAGGCTCCATTACAGTTGGTTGGTGAACCGCCAGTAATCCAAGGAAGAAGAAGAAAAAGAAGATCCGGAAGTGTTTTTCCAGATTAGCTTTTCACCGCGAAGATCACAGGTTTTCTGATAAAAAAGTGACTTTTAAAAAGGTAATCTACGTACTATAAGGTGTAACGTCATGGGGCTACCATGTATACCAAAGCTAATGTTACATAAATTAATAATGGGTTTAGTAGTGATTTTTGGGGCATGTAAAATACAACGTTATTTGTCCTGGGCCTAAGCTGAAAGGATACCGACCTATCTTAGTTTGTGACTCGAGCTGGCTAACTACTACTAGCTCGTGTCAATAGCTAGCTAGCTAGCTAGCAACGTCCAACAAACGCTTGATTAGCTAGCTACTAAACACCAGGATGTATCTATACAGCCTTACAGTATATGTTACACAAATATAAACCCAGTTAACAACTAATATATAGCTAGTTTCAAAACCAGTTTACCAAACTGAAATCATAGTTAGCGTAGTAATCAGGGAGCTGCTAACTACTGTAGTTCGACCGCAACTCTGAATGCTAGCTTTGTGTGGTGTTGGGAGTTGCGAGAAGTCGCAGTAGTATTGTATATTCAGAATTTAATTTAAATAATATTCCCGTTTCCCATCAACAAAGGAATTTGTGTATAATCAAACGCTATGTATATGCTATTGCTAGTTTCAATCTACTTTTGCGACGTTACTTATACAACCCGGACATCATAGCTTTCAGTGCCAACTGCCATCTAGCTACTACTAGTTCTCTACTGACAGTCAATACTCAAGACACTAACGTTCGTTAGCGAGAACGGCCATGCAATGTGTTGCGTTTAGGACTTCGTCGGGGGGGGGGGTGTATGTAATTTTTCTGTCTTTAATATTAATGTTTACTCTTAATTCGATATCTTACTTAATATGTAGTGATGGCGGACAGTGATGATGAATATGATCGGAGGAGAAGAGACAAGTTCCGTCGTGAGAGGAGCGACAACTATGACCGCTCCCGAGAGAGAGAGGACAGGCGTAGGGATGACTGGAATGAGAGGTGAGGAACAGTGAGTCGATTATGATAGAGCAGGGGTGCACAGTGCAGATCTAGAACAGTAGTGGGCAGCCCTGTGTTAAAGCAAAACCGACTCAATTTAACACATTTTAAGTAACTGTATTTAAAATTCGAAAGTGCCAAAATTCCAGTTATGTGTTATTTCAAATGTATCTTGGTGCTCTTTCCGTTTACTGGCGCCCATCTGCCAGGGAGTGGGACCGTGGAAGGGAGCGGCGTAGCCGCGGGGATTATCGGGACTATGAGCGACGCAGGGAGAGGTTCTCCCCCCCCAGGCATGACATGAGTCCCCAACAGAAGCGCATGAGGAGAGACTGGTGAGAATGACAGTAATCCACACAGTGTACATCACTATCTTTATGTCGTAAGCTGTTGCGCTAATCCTGTTTTCTTCAGGGATGACCATGGAGATCCTTACCATGGGGGCTATGACTTGGGCTACGGTGGGGGTCCCAGCTATGCCCCTCCACAGCCCTGGGGCCACCCTGACATGCACCTAATGCAGCCTCACCATGGCATCCCCATTCAGGCAAGGTAAGAGTACTAGAGGATGCACCACCCACCTGTCCATGCAGAGAAGCTGTCTGTGGAATGCAGACAATTAAACAGCATGATGTCCCTGAATAGTGACCGCTACTCCCCCTAGGTTGTCACGTTTCAATACCCCAAAGCCGATTTTCTGACCATGCAAATAATTTTCTGCATGTATTTTTTTTTTTCAAAGGTATGCGAAAGGAATATCAGCATAAAGTTTCTACATTTTGTTTTTGGCAGGCAACTTGTCCATTCCCTGTTTCAAATATTGAATGCTCAACTCACTACTGAGTTGTGGTTGTTTCATTGCTCTACTAATGGCAAGCTATAACCTAGGCAAGTAGAGGGAAAAACAGATTATTTATTGGCTAGTAGTGTTTAATGAGCCGGAGCTGCAAAGCATATGCATGAAGACAGGTGTAGGCATACGTTTAGGCACCCCTGACATTTTCCAGGATTTTAATTTATGAATAATTATGTTTTTGGTTCAGCAATTCCATTTTGATCTATCAAATAACTGAAGGACACAGTAATATTTTGGTAGTGTAATGAGGGTTATTGGATTAACAGAAAATGTGCAATATGCATAAAAAAGAAATAAACAGGTGCATAAATTTGGGCCCCCTTGTCATTTTGTTGATTTGAATACCTGTAACAACCTAGCACTGATTCCATTGTAACACTCAATTGGTTGGGTGAGCTCAAATGACCTGAAAATAAAGATTGTTCAACATTATGGTTAGGGGGAGGCTGCAAAAAGCTATTGCTGATATTTACGATGTCAGTGTCCACTGTGAGGAACATAGTGAGGAAATGGAAGACCACAGGCACATAATTGACAGGCCAAGTAAAATATTGGAGGCAAAGGATGGTGAGAACGGTCAAAAACAGCCCACAGCCCACCTCCAAAGACCTACAACATCATCTTGCTGCAGATGGTGTCACTGTGCATCGTTCAACAATTCAGCGCACTTTGAACTGTATGGGAGAGTGATGCGGACAAAGCATTTTCTGCACACACACACCACAGAGTCGCTTGAGGTATGCAAACGCACATTTAGACAAGCCAGCTTCATTTCAAAGGAAGGTGCTGTGGACTGATGAAACAAAGATAGAGTTATTTGGTCATAACAAGGAGCGTTCTGCATGGCGGCAAAAGAACACAGCGTTCCAAGACAAACACTTGCTTTCCACAGTAAAATCTGGTGAAGGTTTCATCATGCTGTGGGGTTGTGTGGCCAGTGCCGGTACTGGGAATGTTGTTAAAGTTGAGGGTGGCATGGATTCCACTCAGTATCAGCAGATACTTGAGAATAATGTAGAGCAGGGGTATTAAACTCTAACCCTACGGGGTCTAAATCCTGCTGGTTTTCTGTTCTACTGCAACATTAATTGGACTCACCTGGTGTCCCAGGTCTAAATAAGTCCCATATTAAAGGGTTGCAATGAAAAAGTGGAGTGGATCTGGCATTGAGGTCCAGAGTGGAGTATGAGGGATGTAGAGGAATCAGTCACAAAGTTGAAGTTAGGCCAAGGCTGAAAATTTCAACAAAACAATGACCCAAATCACTGCTCAAAATCTACTCTGGCATTTATGCAGAGGAACAAGTAGAATGTTCTGGAATGGCCATCCATTCCATGGGGTGATTTGAAGCAGGCTGCCATGCTCAGCAACCATCAAACCTAACTCAACTGGAGATGTTTTGGAATGGTCCAAAATACCTTCATCCAGAATCCAGACACTCATTACAGGTTATAGGAAGCATCTAGAGGCTGTTATTTCTGCTAAAGAGGCTATGTAACATCCATGATATTAACGTTAACCCTGTCATTTGTCTTCTAGGCTAGGTAACATCCATGATATGGATCTTGGTTTGCCGCCTCCAGTGATGAAGAGCTTTAAGGAGTTCCTGCTGTCCCTGGATGATTCCGTGGATGAGACCGAGGCAGTTAAACGTTACAATGAGTACAAGATAGACTTCCGACGACAGCAGATGCAGGACTTCTTCCTTGCTCACAAAGATGAAGAGTGGTACGATTATCATAGCCTTTGCTGCACAGTGATTACTATTCATTAAGTGAATTAGAATAACAACCAAACTTTTGATAATGGAAAGGTAGTGTTTGGAAGATCATAGGCCAGAATTTTAATCAGCTGTGAAACCTAGACTTGTACATGTCTACATAAAACAAAGTTTTAGTTCAGTGTGTATTAAGTGCATCCATAAAATGCCTTGTTCCTATTAAAAGTAATTGGGTAAACAAGTATTTTGGGCAGAATAATCAGGCATATGCTACCATCTTTAGATATTTAGATAGGAATACAGTGGGTGGGCACCATCATAAATACAGAGGTTAGTAACTAGACCAGCAACTTTAGTCCAGGAACATAGAAAAAGCTTCTGTTTGTGTCTACATGCTAGTTAATTCAACTGAAGCTCCAAATTTATTTACTCGCATATTAGAATGAGAGGGAAATCCCAATCATTTGGGCCGTCCAGGACTGGGGTTGCAAACCTCTAGTGTAAACAGTATAGGATATATGGGTTTATCTCCAAAGTGAATCTGATTGGATTGTTGGTTTTTCAGAGAGTACGATTGTCTGTTTTGCTTATTACACTATTTTCACAGGTGTTGTACGGAGATCTTGATACAATGTCGATGTTCTTGTTTTTTTTTTACCGTAACCTTCTTCCCTCCAACTCCTCCCCCTGCCCACAACAAGGGTTTTGAAGATGAGGAAAACTGGATGTCCTCGCAGGAGTCGTTGTTAGACAGCTAGGGCTCGCACTGCGCACAATGCAGTTGCTCTTAGACGTACAGTACCAGGGATCCTAGCTAGACAGACAAATAAACCACTTGCGCGCATGGAAATATTTTTTCTTTTCTTTGAGTAAGTGATGCTTTTTTCCCCCCCATTTTGTTTTTATATTTGGATCAAATCGAATCCCATAACCGAAAACGAAATTGTGTTCGCACACAAACTCAGTAGGTGGGTGAAGTGGAGCGTGTTTTTACAGAAGAGACCCCTCTCAGTATATATGTGTTGTTATACTGGGAGAAGAAAAGGTAAATTTAGTCCACACCATGGAAAATGTGCTCCTCTGAACTGTGTTGTTCTTTCATTTTGTAATGTGTCCCATATGACATTTGTAATGAGGTGATCTAAGGCATACTGATATGTCACAAACAGCTGTACTCACACACAAACATAACACCATGCAAACTCTTAAGGATCTACAGTAGCACCCCAAACCCTAGAGCTTCATAACAAAAAGCTTTCCCTGTTAGACACTCTTCAGTATGACCCACTCATAAGACAATGCATCAGTTACGAATGTTCAAAAATATTTCCAGTATTTTTCTTAAAACTGATTTGTTGTTAGATTGGGCCCAGTTCAGTGTTGTAGTTTATTTGACCTGGCCATGCGTACATTCCATCTGTAACGTGTACCATCCACTCCCTGCCCCGTCTCTCTTCTGCCTGTTTGTGGACATTGCTCTGAATGCAGGTTCAGATCCAAGTACCACCCAGATGAGGCAGGACGTCGGAAAGCTGAGGCCCACGGTGCCCTCCAGAAACGTCTGAATGTCTACATGTTCCTGATGGAGAACGGCTGGTTTGACAATGTCTCACTGGACATGGAGAAATCCCAGGCCATCATGAAGGTGTTGGATGCAGGTAGAGAGCTCTGGCTGTGGGAGGGGTCTAGAATGGATAATTAATTTCAACCTCCTACTCATTTGATGTGAACCGTTGTTTCAAACAGCCTCAGGAGTGCAAGTACTCGTGACTAACGTACAAGTAACCCTAACCGATTATTTCAAACGTGACCCCACTCCTCCCTCAGCGGTGATAAAGATGGAGGGAGGCACCGACCATGACCTGCGCATCTTGGAGCTGCCGTTTGAGGAAGAAGAGGATGGAGAAAGGGCGGACAGGGCCTCAGCAGGGGGCCAGGGAACGGACCCCCCCAAAAAGGAGGAGCCGAAAGATAAAGCTGTGGACAGTGGCTGCAAACCTCCAGCAGACAACGAGGAGGAAGAGAAGGTATTTAGAAGCACTCTGCCTGCTGCACCCTATACACCTTTAACGGGAACTCATCATGGTCATAACAAGCTAGAGCAAGGTGCACAAGTGTTTGGACAGTAACACTGAACTTGACCCAAAACTGAAACTACATCACTCGCCCTATATTCAGACACACTTAACAATATGTTGGAGGAATTGAGTAAACCAGACACATGTTTCCATGATGTTTCAGGGCGAGAAGGACGCCTGTAGCAAGGAGAAGGACGCCAACAGTGGTGGTGAAGCAACGGAAGGAGGGAGTGAGGGTGAGGGCGAGGAGAAGGAGAAGGAGACGAAGAGCAAAGTTACTGTGCCTGAGCCTAAGAAGGTGAGTAGCTAGTACCCATGTGACTTACAGAGCACTCCAATGTCGGCTTTCATTTGCAATATCTGTTAATTGCTTTGTCTTCCTGCATTGACTACAATGTGAAATTTGAGTCTCAGTGTAGGGTTTGGGCTTATTAGTGTAGGGTTTGGGCTTATTAGTGTAGGGTTTGGGCTTATTAGTGTAGGGTTTGGGCTTATTAGTGTAGGGTTTGGGCTTATTAGTGTAGGGTTTGGGCTTATTAGTGTAGGGTTTGGGGTTATTAGTGTAGGGTTTGGGCTTATTCGTGTAGGGTTTGGGCTTATTCGTGTAGGATTTGGGCTTATTCGTGTAGGGTTTGGGCTTATTCGTGTAGGGTTTGGGCTTATTCGTGTAGGGTTTGGGCTTATTAATGTAGGGTTTGGGCTTATAATTTAGGGTCAGGGAGGGATCCATTGATCATTAACACCTCTGGTTCTCTTTCCCATTGGGCTGTCAGCTCAGTAAGAAGAGGAAGAGGAAGCACAGTGGAGACAGTGAAGATGAGGCCAGTGCCTCCGACAGTGACTCAGACCTGGACTCCAACTCCCACCACTCCTCTGAGAAGCCTGTTGAGAGGGAGGAAGCGGAGGAGGAGGAAGGAGAGGACAAGGAGGAAGAGGAGGAGGGTGAAGGTGAGTGGAGAGCAGATGGTGATATGCTCACTGTTCACACATGACCATATTTAAATACCGCTGCCCTCAATTGATCTAGCTGATGAGAAAGAAAGCAAGGAGGAGAAACCAAAGGAGAGGGAGAGGGTGAAGGACGAGAAGAAGCCCAAGGAAGAGCAGCCCCCTCGTCCCCGGCCGCTCCACAAGACCTGTTCCCTGTTCATGAGGAGCCTCGCCCCCGTCATTTGCAAGGCAGAGATCATCGCTGTGAGTTGGACCGGTCTGAATGGACCAGCATGAATAAACGTCTACAGACTCACAATTACACGTGCAAATTCACGTGTTGTGTACCTGTACGAAAGTGTACATTGATAAGTGTCTCAGAATAAAGCTGTACACAAACACACAATGACCGGAGGCATCCAGGAAGAAGAAACTATCCTGTTTATTTTGCTTCCCCCTCTAGCTGTGTAGGAGATACCCCGGGTTCTTGCGAGTATGCTTGTCTGATCCCCAGCCGGAGCGCAGGTTAGTGCCACTTTCAGCTACATAGACCCACAGCCTCACTCCTGCTGCTCTGTGCCCCTAATGCTGCTCTGTGCCCCTAATGCTGCTCTGTGCCCCTAATGCTGCTCTGTGCCCCTAATGCTGCTCTGTGCCCCTAATGCTGCTCTGTGCCCCTAATGCTGCTCTGTGCCCCTAATGCTGCTCTGTGCCCATAATGCCATTGGGGAAATGACTGCTGAAAATTGAACTTCTGTCATCACGGGTCATGTTGGTAGAAATTGTCAGAAATGTTCCAGCTGATCTACCCCAGAATTGTGTAATGAGAGTATAGTTATGAACTTAACAGCCTGCATAAAAATAAACTCCAAGTGAAATGTCTTAAAAGACAGATTTGTTTGATCTACATTTTGAAAAGGCAGATACAAAGGTACTGTGACCTGGTGTATGTGTACTGTACATACAACCTGCTCTCCATCCAATGTCTCAGGTTCTTCCGTCGTTGCTGGGTGACATTTGACCGTAGTATCAATATCAAGGAGACCTGCTGGAACCTGCAGAACATTAGAGTGAGTCGAACCACCAACACTTTGTCTCTGGAGGTGTAACCACGCGACCGTTTACATCAGTCGTCCGGGAGCTTAGTTCCCTGACCGTTCTGTCTGCTGTCTTTAGCTACGGGACTGTGAGCTGGCTCCGGTGGTCAACAGAGACCTGGTCCGCAGGGTCCGCAACATCAACGGCATCACTCAGCACAAACAGGTGCTGCGCAATGACATCAAGCTGTCAGCCAAACTCATCCACCTGCTGGATGACAGAAGCATTCTGTGGAGCCACAAGGCCCGAGGAGAGACCGTGTCTTCTGTGGAGGTATCTCTCACACTCACTCTCACTCTCACTGGCATCAATATACTTGAAGACCGACAATCAGTTGCCATAGGAAAACAACACTTAAGCTTACGTTAACCCCACCACCCCAATCTACAGTAAAATACACTAGTTTGTTTGTTAGGTTTAATTACATTTTCTAAATCCAACATTTACTTTGTCTGTGTGAACTTTTGGTGTTCAAGCATTGCAAAACAACCGTACACAGGACGCAAGCATGTGGCTTGCTTTCCAGTGCATCAGTCTGTTGTGTGTTTAAGTATTGCCTGGTTAATTCAGGTGGCTGCTCAGAATCCCATCCTGAAGAACATCACTGACTACCTGATAGAAGAGGTGAGCGCTGAGGAGGAGGAGCTACTGGGCAGTGTGGGAGGAGCTGACTCAGATGATACTAAGGAGGGCAACCCAACTGAGATCACTGTGGAGAGGGATGACAAGCTGGTCAAGGTGAACACACAGCAGCTCTGTCTGCTCCCTCCTGCCTGGGATTTGTGTAAACACTGCTGTCAATTAGAGAAGAGGCATCTTAACTGTGGATTTCATGTCTTCCCAGGTTTTGGACCGTCTTCTGTTGTACTTGCGTATCGTCCATTCCATCGACTATTACAACAACTGTGAGTATCCCAACGAGGACGAGATGCCCAACCGCTGTGGCATGATCCATGTGCGCGGGCCCCCCCCTCCCAACCGCATCACACACGGGGAAGGTGAGTGGTCTTCAGTCCTGGCCGGGCACACACATGACACACCTCACACGTCGTCGGCTGACTGTCCCCTTCTCCGGTGTGAACCCAGTGTTGGAGTGGCAGAAGTCGTTTGAGGAGAGGATGAGCCCATTGTTCACTGTGAAGGAGAAGCTGTCTGAGGAGGAAGCAGTGAAGATGGGCCGGAAGGATCCGGAGCAGGAGGTGGAGAAGTTTGTGTCAGCCAACACCCAGGAGCTGGGCAAGGACAAGTGGCTCTGCCCTTTGAGTGGCAAGAAGTTTAAGGTGTGTAAAGTGTTAATTAAAAATGTTTTGGCCATCAAGCATTGAGCGCATACTTCCATAGTGTGTTGCACTACTAGGTGATGACTGTGTCCTCTACCTGACCAGGGCCCTGAGTTTGTGCGTAAGCACATCCTGAACAAACATGGTGACAAAATTGAAGAGGTGAAGAAAGAGGTGATGTTTTTCAACAACTTCCTCATGGATGGTAAGCGACCTTCTCTCCCAGAGATCAAGCCTCCACCTCCTCTCGGCCCAGGGCAAGGTGAGGGACGACATGATGGAAATAAAATGAATAGAACCCACCTGATTTCCTTTTCCGTCTGATAAACACGTATTCTGCTCCTTAAGTGTGTTTTGTAACTGATTTCCCTCAATAGGGTCCTGGGAATGCGGCCTGTTTTTCATTCATGTTTATCATTGTCACTCCACCTCTGTGTTCTCTCTCCAGGTATGCCTTTCCCTCCCCAGGCTCCCCAGGGTCTGATGGGCTTTGGGCCCGGGCAGCCTCGCCCTCCTGTCATGGCTTATGGAGGTATGCATCTACAGTTGCAATTAAAATTATTCAACCTCTATTGCAAATCAGGTTTAATTTACAGCTGTTTGCAAAGAACAAACAATGTCTGGACATTTTGACAATAAACCTGATGTGCAATGGGGGTCATTTTGACAAACTGTCCTTCTTTGTCATGTCATTATCAATCGCAGTGATTCAATCTTAAAAAATCCACACTTGTGGTGAGATTTAGAGTAATGAATTTGGTTGCAGCTGAGGTATTATTTTGACGTCACGTTGTACTCTTTCCGAGGTGGACCTCCTTACCCACCGAACCAGTACGGCGGCGGTCGGGGTAACTATGACAATTTTCGTGGACAGGCCGGTGGATACCCTGGTAAACCCCGCAACAACAGGTGAGCCCATGGTCAGTTATGGACACCAACGGCACCATTAGCTTCTCACATTGCTGCCAGACCTATTTAAGCAATGAGGGACAAGGGGGTGAGTTATACAGCCAGTAAAACATAGCTAGGTGCTGCTCTTAGATATGATGCATTACAGAGTGCCTGAACACAGCGCTTAACTGTGATATAGTCGCATTACATCACAAACTTTTGCGATGCCTTGTTGCTTCTATATGTAATAATGCATCTTAGGTGTTAGTGATACATTGCAAATATACTGCGGTTAGGCTCTGTGTCATGTCTATGAACAGCTCTTAGCTATGGTATATTGATAATATACCACACCCCCTTGCATCTTATTTCTTACATATACCATGGCTTATGCTTGTGTTTAGAAACCTTTGTCTGTTTTTCCTCACGCTTTCCCATTTCTATGTTGTTCCTCTGTGTATCCTGGGCTATTTCCTTTAGAATGTCTCGGGGAGATCCACGCAACATAATTGAATACCGTGACCTGGATGCGCCTGATGATGTGGACTTCTTCTAGACTACCATTATTCCAATCTCTTGTGTTTAATCATTATGCAGTTTCCGTCTCATTACCATATGATGTATTACTGAATTTACATGTTTTATTTGATGTCTGAGAATCTTCCTGCTACAAAGGTCTGGTTGGAATGAACATGAATTGTAACAGAAATAAAAGCCAGTGATGACATTGAAATTGTCCTATTCTATATTTATTAGTATTTCATTAGGACTGCACATAATCTTGCCTAGCTACTTAATGCTACCAATCTCCCACCCACAAATGTCCCTCTCTGAAAACTTCAACACATTTGGATTGGTCCCAGTAATTGCTAGGTTAGGTCTAAACTGGACCACAGTTTTTTAGGTTCTACCGCTTAGAAATAAAATGGAAGAATATCACCACTCAATGGTAGTGGGAATGTTTTTGTGCTCGTGTGGAGAGATCAAGAATAAGTTAGATTTGTGTTGACATTTTTATTGTTTGCCTTTGGTAATTCCATTGAAACTTCATTTCAGCCTGCTCACTGGTATGAGATCAATATCATCTGAAATACATTATGAAATATGAATAGAGAAACGTGTGTAAACGCCAAATCATTTGTGTGTACATTCCATCATGGTTCTACATGAGACATTGTTGTTAGTGTGGACTGTCATCTTAAATTTGATAGTGTTTCACACCAGATTATGTTTTCACCCTACTGCTGTCAGTTGTAGCCGTACACGCTACAAGCCAATCCTACTTGCACCATGCTTCTCAGAGGTGATATACTTTAATCCATAACTATCGAATCTGTCCACAACACTGTTCTAGAATTATTATAGTTGTTTTAAACATGTTTTTGTAAACTAAACTGTACTGCTGTTCTTGAGGCATCTTGTGCTGTTCCTTCTGAATTTTGTTGTCTTTGCCTACCTGTGGAGTATTTCTGATATCTTTGGACTGTTTTTTTGGTCATGCACTAATGTTGCCATTGCTGAGCTGTGCTTTCTTTTTAATCAACCGAACAGTTGACGACCTCTGTTCATTCAGCTTCAACATATTAATTTATTCAGATTCATGGTTAAGCTGTTAATACGTTTAAAGCACAGGCTTTCTTAAAAAAATAACAGTCAAAAACAATTAGCCAGGCAATTTGGTGTCCCAGGGATCAATGATAGACAGATCCGATCCTCAGTTGAATTACTACGCAGACTAGTAGGCTACAGCATTAGACTGACTGATTGGTCCAATTGAAAAAAGGACACAGACCCATCAAATTATCTCACATCTGGGAGCAGTCTAAGTGATTCTATATGATTCGTAGCTGTTGGCTGTCTGGGAGTCCACAGCTGGCCTTGTGTTCATGGAAGAGTTTGACAAGAGCCTCCATGTAGAGGCCATGATAGAGGTCCACGTCCTCCTGAGTGGGTGAGGTTAGCTTCGGCACTACAATAGGACAACCCACTATGGAAAAATACACAAGGAAAAGGGGTACAGTATGGTGAGATTCTTTTTACAGTGTAATGAGAATGAGCATTTGCTGACGTCACTCAGCATTCTAGAGATACTGGTTGTCACTAGCTTCTAAAGCATAACCTTTGTTAACAATGCAAACTGTGGGTATGATTTAACAACATTGTGCATTTTCCAAATCACAAGTTAATTAGTAGGTTAGAGTTATTTTGTTGACATGGTAACTAACCAACAGTGGTGACAGGGCATTGATAAGGCATCCAGAAACAGCGTTCTCCCACAAATAGGCAAGGGGCAAAGCCCATGATCTTCTTGAAGAAATGCTGTAACCTCCAGCCCACACTGCCCTCTGTGAAGACCACCTGGTGGAAGATATTGTTCTCGCCATACGAGTAGACTGGAACCAGATCAGCTCTAAGAAAGGGCGACAGAGAAAAACGGTTGTTTTTCTCTAAGCAACCTATAACTCAGGTGAAAGCCAATGGTGTAACTACGTGATAAATGGTTGTATTCTTTAAGAACATAGATAACTCACCCAAACTCCAGGGCTATGCGGACAAAGCCTTTTCTATGCTTCATAAGTACAGTGTTGACATCAGGCACACTCAGAAGAGACTCTGCAGCGCCCCCTATCACAATGACCACTGCATTACCCTTCCCACTTTTAGACAGCAGGTACTCAAGGCTGCGTTTGCTGACTGGATAGCAACCTGATAAAAGGAATGACCACATTTTCCTCATTAATGAACAATTATAAAACTTAAAAGCTGCTTAAAACACATTTTCAAGCTACTCAAGACATTACACGTCTCAGGGGGGTGTCTACTTTAAATATCTGTGAAAACATGGAAATTAAGATAATGGGTTTTCACCCAACAATAACATCTTATAATATTCACTACTAAAGCTTGGAGAAAGTATGACTTACATACCTGTTGCCATGGCATATTCCCTGAAGAGTGGGATCTTAAAGATGCCACTCAGTATGCAGAGGCAGGAGCGCAGGCCAGGAAAGATGTCCATGAAGCCACATGCATCAGTGCTGAAAGAGGTGAAGGCTCCCATACTCATAACCCCATGTGGGTGACACCCTAGGATGTAGTTCTTGTTTGGATTCAACTCAGCTGTTTTCACCAGCTGAGCCAAGGCATAGAGAGAGATACAGATGAAAAAATATGACCAAAGACTTATTAAAGCTAGATTCCTTATTGGCCTTATGTGTGAGATATTGATGTTATATACAGTACTGTATATGTGATGATAAGTAGAGGTATGACATGTATGTCAATGAAATTTTTGGTATAATCTTTTTTAAATGTATCCCATTAGGACATCTAATATATGGCCATGCATGTATGTATACTTACTTATATGTCAGATATCGGCATATATGGTGGAAACATCATCACATATATGTACATATACACTCACCTAAAAGATTATTAGGAACACCCATTCAATTTCTCCTTAATGCAATGATTTACTCAACCAATCACATGGCAGTTGCTTCAATGCATTTAGGGGTGTGGTCCTGGTCAAGACAATCTCCTGAACCCCAAACTGAATGTTAGAATGGGAAAGAAAGGTGATTTAAGCAATTTTGAACGTGGCATGGTTGTTTGTGCCGGACGGGCCTGTCTGAGTATTTCACAATCTGCTCAGTTACTGGGATGTTCACGCACAACCATTTCTAGGGTTTACAAAGAATGGCGTGAAAATGGAAAAACATACATTACGTGGCAGTCTGTGGGCAAAGATGCCTTGTTGATGCTAGAGGTCAGAGGAGAATGGGCCGACTGCTTTAAGCTGATAGATAGGCAACTTTGACTGAAATAACCACTCGTTACAACCGAGGTATGCAGCAAAGCATTTGTGAAGCCACAACACGCACAACCTTGAGGCGGATGGGCTACAACAGCAGAAGACCCCAGCGGGTACCACTCATCTCAACTACAAATAGGAAAAAGAGGCTACAATTTGCGAGGGGTCACCAAAATTGGACAGTTGAAGACTGGAAAAATGTTGCCTGGTCTGATGAGTCTCGATTTCTGTAGATATATTTAGATGGTAGAGTCAGAATTTGGCGTAAACAGAATGAGAACATGGATCCATCATGCCTTGTGCAAGCTGGTGGTGGTGGTTTAATGGTGTGGGGGATGTTTTCTTGGCACACTTTAGGCCCGTTAGTGCCAATTGGGCATCGTTTAAATGCCACGGCCTATCTGAGCATTGTTTCTGACCATGTCCATCCCTTAATGGCCACCATGTACCCATCCTCTGATGGCTACTTCCAGCAGGATAATGCATCATGTCACAAAGCTCCAATCATTTCAAATTGGTTTCTTGAACATGACCATGAGTTCACTGTACTAAAATGGCCCGCACAGTCACCAGATCTCAACCCAATAGAGCATCTTTGGGATGTGGTGGAACGGAAGCTTCGTGCCCTGGATGTGCATCCCTCAAATCTCCAACTGCAAGATGCTATCCTATCTATATGGGCCAACATTTCTAAAGAATGCTTTCAGCACCTTGTTGAATCAATGCCACGTAGAATTAAGGCAGTTCTGAAGGCGAAAGGGGGTCAAACACAGTATTAGTATGGTGTTCCTAATAATCCTTTAGGTGAGTGTATGTCGAAATATACAAAAATTGGTTGTTTTTATATATGTGACATATTTTCTCACTTTGTAATTCAAATTTTGTAATCAAATATTGAAATGTTCCAATATGTTAAGACTTTTCATATGTATGGCCATATATTAAATTTATGTATTTATATATGTCATTAACATATATGGTAATATATTTTCAAATATGTTAGGATTTTTCATATGTATGGCCATATATTTGATTTTTGTATGGGTCAGTATCTAGCCTGCTCAGTGCATCTACATGAGGGCTTAAACAGTCATTGACTATTTATACACAGACACTAATTGCTATTTAAAATGCCACAGGTGTGGGAAATTAACGTGTAAATGGCATTTTCAACTGTGTGTGTCTGTAACAAGGCCAAACATTCAAGGAAACTTTTGATCAGGGCCATTCGGGTGATTTATCAGTATGGTTACAAGGAGCCAAACAACTATGTGATAATTAATGGCTTCATATGAGCACTATACTTATATAACAGTCAGATTTTTTGCCGCATGAACAGTCAAATTGCCAAAATCAATGCAGACATTTCACAATTTTTGCCAAGGTATGCAAACTTATAAGAACAACTGTATATAATGGTTTCTGATTGGTAGAGCCAAGCCGACCAACTGAATCCTACTACACCCTGCCAGACTCATAGCCCCAAATGTGTGAAGCTAGATTTAATCACTGAGTCAAACAGGTCAAGAGGTCTAAACAAGTGTCTGTTATAGCCCCACTGTGTATTCGATTTAAAGGTGCTTGTGGGGTCAGGAGAATGTGTGGAACATACCAGTTTAATCACAATATGAATATCCTTGTTTAATTGATATGTATTCATGTGTCAAACCAAGCCTGTGTTAAACGTACAATATGTAGTTTTTGGCCGCTAGGGGTCTCTCAATCAAAACAATAGCAAAAGATGTACTTGGATGACGTTAGGAAGTAGCGTGGGATTATGGGTTTTGTTATCGTCGTCAATGACAGCCTTCCAATCTATCGTCTCCAGCAGAAAAAATGTTCACTGATAAAGTAATGTATTGTTAAAAATATTATAACTTTATTCACGTTATGTTTGGCAGTTGCCTGGAACTTAGAGCAACTAGAGCAGTCAAAGGTTATATGATGCCATTAATGGAAGACAAAATGAGACATCCCGTGTCTTTGAATTATATTACAAATTTCTCTGGGTTTGAAAGTTGGTGGAAACATTTAGGATAATGTAAGTACACAACTAAGAAATATATATAATATAGGTATAGTGAATACGTGTTTTGTTATTGTTATGCAAAACTACATATTGTACCTTTAAGGTTATTTTATCATTAGCAGCCATGTTGTTTGACAAATTGGTCTGAAAGAAATTGCATTGAGAGACATTTGTCCATAGATGACATATGCCAAGTTGGGTGGAGATCTGTCATTGGGTGCCTGAGGAGTTGTTTTTACAGAATTTAAAATAGCATTAAATCCATAATGGCAGTCTTTATGGGTATATTAGGCAAATGTTCAAATCATGCCAGGTTACATTCTCTGCAGCCTTTACCATCTTCATGGAATTTATATATTTTCACCCACATTTTGTGGAACCAGATTGAGATTGATCAGGAACAAACGACTGGATTTAACCAGTTAAACTGCTGAACCCCTTATAACTGTCGACAGCTTAGAAACCTTGCCATCACCACTGTTCTGGACTGTATGTAGGATCATTTATTAGAGTAAATAGAAGTTCAAGTTATTTAGTGCCACCTGGTGGCCGTTTAAGTTCAGCAGCAATTTATCTCTGGTACAAGAAATAGATTCTCTCAGGAAATAGGAAGTTAGTTTCCCATGGTAAATCTAATGCTGGGTACACACTAAAATATTTTTTTTAATCTCATAAGATTTTCAAATTGTGAGAGACCACAAACATGAGGACAAAAAATCCTAGATTTAACCGTTTTGTTCCTATATTGTGTGGTGTGCCATGATGTGATAAAGACAGCACAGCACACACAAACAGATTTTCAACCAGAGTCCTGACTGTGAACACGCAACATCTCTCGAGACTTCAGAATAAGCATGACCAACTCTTCTCCTTGTCCAGTCTATTATGATAGGTTTTACACAACCCGTTGTAAACATTTGGGCTGTTTCCACAAATCGACAAGCCGATCCAACATCTCTGCTGTCCAAATAAATTTTACCTTAAGATGCGCCATGACTGCGTTTCTTTAGCTTCCGTCTTCTCTCAGCTTGCTTTCTGATTGGATATTGTTTTGTTTCACATGATAATCTCCAGATCGTGCGCGGGTTTTTCCTTGGGGTTACCCCCACACATCAGGATTTCTGATCGTAAATATTCAAACATGTTTACGATGTAAAGATTCAACATGTAGAATATTTAGGATTCGCAATTGGGGTGGCTCCGATGTTCTTCCGAGCAGGTTCGGTCACTCTTAACACACCTCACACCAAGGGAAAATCTGATAAGATAACCTATAGAACCATCAAGATAATCGGGACATACCTAGGATTGTCGGAAGGGGGAAAATCGGCCCAAAATCAACCTGATTGTCTTGTGGTGTGTACCCAGCATTAGTTACAGATTTGTCAAAGCTCATCACAATCCTCGCCATCTTTCTTTACACATTTGTTAGATGCAATGTCTTTTTACTCTCACTGGGTCTCACTAGCTATCAAGTTTTCCAGCCAGCTAAACACTTTATTAGATAAATCTCCATAAAGGGCACCAGAGTCACCTGTGGATTTTTTTGATGAGTGTTTAGCTGGCTGGATAACTAGAGAGCTAGTGAGACCAATGACAACCACCATACCTTCATTGGGAAGTAATCTCTAACGTGCTGCCACACTTTCCATTTTCTCACAAATGCCGTTCTCCTGCCTCCTGGTGGCGACAGAGCAGAACTATCACATAAACACATTGATTACGTAGCGCTATGTCACAATATCACAGACACCTCCCCATCACTGCACTATGGGTTCCAGTGGCTGCCACAATCCATGATGCTAGTTATACATTTGTGGAACAACACAGATGGAAAAAGAGTTTGTTTAGTTCCAGCAAACATACTTTGTTTTAAGTGATGGTTCAGAGTAATATAACCCTAGGGTCCTTTGCACTTTCACCTCGAGGTAACCAACCAACCATAAGCTTTTTTCCCTTGTTATAACATTGTTCAAGTTAGCGCTATCAGCCGAAATGGCTTACTGCAGGCGCTAATGGAACCAAGGGTGTATCTCGTAAATAGCCCCACTAATAATGCCCTGAATGGTAACAAACTTCTACAGTAATACAAATAGGTTCTGTACTTATAAAATGAGGCATTGAAAAGTTTGTATGTACACCAGAAGTATATTTAAATAACCTTGCCTGATGGCTGCTACTCTCAGCTGCTACCGCGATTCCGCGAGATCCCGTGAGATCACGCACAGAGCGCAACATGTATTGCCTAGCAGCTGAGAGTAGCAGCCATCAGGCAAATGTTATTTAAACACTAACTCGACCAATTTTATAACAACAGAAAAATGCTTATGGGGGGTTGTTTGGCTCGAGGTGAAGGTGCAAAGGACCCTAGGGTTATATTACTCTGAACCATCACTTTAAGGAAGTCCAATCGATTGTGAAATATGCCATTTATATTTCATGTAATAAATGCAGTTTAGAGAGGAAACCATGTCTGCCCATTGGGCAGCAGTGTGTGTCTGCTCTACCTCTTTCAGGTGTATGCCAGTCTTTTAACTGCCATATGAAGTAGAGTGTAGGCAGCGGCCACAGAGAGGTAAACAGAAGGCACACCATTAACCCAATACAAGCCAGACCTACAGAGTAAGAGATGGGAATTGGGTCCACAGAGAGATTCAAAATATTAAACATAATGGTCTCAACACCTGTTTCAACACACGTGAGCATACACACACACACAGTCATGTACAGCTAACCTCGTGAGGACCAGAAAACATAAAAATTGATGTTACCTAACCCTTAACTTAACCTAACCCTAACCTTACACTAACCCTAACCTCAATAACCTAACTTTTATGCCTGTAGTTAACCTTCCCCTAATGACTAAACTTAACCCTAAACCTAACCTATAATACCTCAACCTGAAAGTACCCTAAATTGTAACCCAATACCTTGGCCCTAAACCTAACCCCTATGCCAGAAATTGAATTTGTCTAAACGGGGATCGGCAAAATGTCCTAAAATGGGCATTTCTTTCAAGTATTGCTATCCTTGTGAAGACCACAGGGTTAGCATCCGGTTTGGCCAATGAGGAAGTGCCTTAAACCTGCATTCTATCTGAATTCCAGCTGGGGGCGATACGCATGGTTGCAAAACAGCTTGGTTTCTGTAATAGTCTATGAGAATGAGAGACATAATATACTTGATTTACTGATGTAATAATCATTTTCATAATGAGTATATGGTCTCAATTGCTAGATTTAAATCTTCTGCAATTTATCATGATGTTCACTTTTTGAATTATGGTCTTGTTGATTTAAAAAAAATTGGCGATAAAGCAAAGGGGCGTTTAGGGCGTGGCTATGACATACAATTGTATGACAAGACATTCAAAGGAGTTTTGAATTTTTTGGTTAGTAACATTAAATTTTGTTTTATGTTTTGTTTTAATACTGTTTTTCATTGACATCCCAATTAATATCAGTTAGCTAGCTAGATTACTCCTCCCTCTCGTCTAAAATCGTCACATCCGCAACCAAGATGTCTGCGCCCTTAACAGCAAATTCGATGACCGAAATCAGATATTCACAAACCAATGGGTGACGTAACACATGCTCCATCCAGTAATGATATACAACTTATGGTGACTAATTCTGGTCCTAATACGATCTGTTAAACCAAAACACACACACACACACACACATTGGGGCTCACCTAATAAAAGGAAGGTCAGTATCCATTGCAGAACACTAATATTCTCTAGGAAACACTTCCATTGCGTCTTTTCCTGCATCATACCTGCAAGCAAATAAACAGAAATTGATACTGTCCAATAACCATAAAACAGACAGAACAAGACATAGTATAGCCAGAGGCCAAGTCAGATTCATTTTCGGGTGATTGGTACAAAAGACTATTGCATTTTATATGTTACCTCAGGCGAACATATTTCAAACATGAAACAGATAGCACTCTGGAACTTTAGCATTAGGTACATCATGCTGTACATGAATAAATGTTAAAAATGGCTTCTAGAAATGGCATAATTACAAAAACTTGTGCGCATTCTACTTTTTATTTACCAGTGAATAAGAGAGCAATATTATCAATTGTTATTAGAAGTTAAGGCTGTGTTAATGATTAGTCTTTTTGGAATATTAATTAAAAGGTCTAATAATTGTTTTGAAAACTTGTCCTATAGTTTTTTTATTTGATAGGAAGTTCGTTCTTGTTACCTTTGCTCTAGATATCCTACTTTGTGCAAGTGTATGCAGCACACTAGGCCCAGCATGAACCTTTGTCTAATTTCATCAATTCAAATTATGATAACTATTAGTAGATACGATCGGGTTTACACCACAAAACTTTGAATCACTATAAGGACTTGTCAAAGATCAACATGACAGTCCAATATCACAAATTTCACAGTACAGCATTTTGTGAATGAAATATACAGAAATTAAATGTTAGCCCATAGTTGATACAACTAAATACATTTACGAGGACATCCCGATGCGAACGATTATGTCCCTTTTTAGATTCCGGATCAACGGTCAAATTAAAGCCAATAAATCTTTGTCTTATATCCCAAGCAGCCATCAGCTTAAACCGAATGCTCGTTGAGATCCGAATGGGTTTTTCCAGATACACGCGTTCTACGCACAGGACAAGATCTATATGTTATGTTGATTAGTTTCATTGGACGTCAAACGCTTATCCATGCAATTAAAATCTGATGTTCAGTGGAAGTCTGCGTTGAATGTGCATCAAGACCATCGATCAAGACAGCGAGGCAAGACGTCTGGAAGACACGCCCCTATTAGTCAGACTCAATTTACCCATGATACCTTGCCGTTTAAAGGACCCTTTCAAACATGTACATTTTTGTATTGCAAAAATGCAATTATACAAACATAGCCTGCAGCATATGAAGTACACAAACATTCGAGATCAAAACAGGCCGGGGGTACAACTAAGTAAAGATTATAACTTTCTATAAAATCACAAATAATATATGTTTTTCTTATTTTCTTGTTTGAGGAGTGCAGAATGGTTTGAAAATACAGCTTTGGAAGAGAAGAATAGCTCTATTAGTTGATTAATAGATTCATTAATTTTCGAGTTTAGGAGATTCAACAGGTTTTATTACATATATATATATATAAATAATCTATCATGGTATAATATGCTGCTTGATTTTCATACTTAAGATAATAATGAATATAAATATATAAATAAGTATATATATTTATTGTATATATATATATATATATATATATATATATATATATATATATATATATATATATATATATATATATATATATATATATATACACACACACACAATAACTCACACAGCCATTAAGGTCTAAACCGCTGGCAACAAAAGTGAGTACACCCTAAGGACTCCAGTAGCATCCTTTGAAGCTCTGGTGAACTCCATGCCCAAGAGTGTTAAAGGAGAATTCCGGACGATTTCAAAATGTAGCTCTGTTGTTTGGATATCTGGATTGCTGTCAGTAGTGAGAATAACTCAAACAATCTGTATTGCCAAAACCATGTTATCCCTCTGCTCCTGTTTACATCCATTATGCATTTACATGGCAAGTTTTAAAACGTGCTCCTAGCCTCTAAACATGTTTTAAATGACATTACTAGTGCATATAGCCATGTGCAGTGATTCCTTATAGTGAACACAGCGAATCTGACAAATCAGACAGTGTACATACCTGTTTATTTCCCGTTTTCCAGTGAAGTCCACACTAGTCGATTGTAAAAGTCATACAATCCAATATTCCCCAAAAGATTTTCCACAAACAAAAATTGCTGTGATTATGTCCATATAATGACTAGTAGCAACTAGTCAGCCAGATAACCAGACACCACTACTTTGCCAGCTCACAGACTGAGTGTTGCTGAAGGAGTCCATTGCAGGTAAATAGATTATACTTTAATCGGTGCACAAGGGATAAAGGCGCACTAACTCAAAGTACTGATACTTGAAGAAAAAACATAGAGCCCTGAAATAGTAAATGTTGTATAGACTAATACACTCAGCTGACATCAAATAGACATGGGATAAAGAGGGAGGAGCTTAAATACACAGCAGATAAATTAATGAGCAACCGGTGTGAGAACAGTCCGGGGTTGAATGATTGAAAAGGTGCGGTGGATTCAGTGCACCGCAAACAGCCAGAGGGGGGCGTTGAGGCAGTGGAAGACGTTTCATCTTGTCACACCTCTGAACAACGTAAGAGTTAGAATCAGTTAAGGCGTTATGAATGGGAGTTTTATGATATGGTTCTACATGAGACATTGTTGTTAGTGTGGACTGTCATCTTAAATTTGATAGTGTTTCACACCAGATTATGTTTTCACCCTACTGCTGTCAATTGTAGCCATACATGCTACAAGCCAATCCTACTTGCACCATGCTTCTCAGAGGTGATATACTTGAATCCATAACTATCAAATCTGTCCACAACACTGTTCTAGAATTATTACAGTTGTTTTAGACATGTTTTTGTAAACTAAACAGTACTGCTGTTCAGCCAGAAGAGGACTGGCCAGCCCTTTGAGTCTGGCCTCTCTCTAGGTTTCTTCCTAGGTCCCTCCTACTAGGGAGTTTTTCCTAGCCACTGTGCATCACTTGTGTTGCTTGCTTTTGGGGGTCTCGGGCCGGGTGTCTGTCAAAGCACTTTGTGACAACTGCTGTTGTAAAAAGGGCTTTATAAAATAAATTTGATTGATTGATTGATTGATTCTTGAGGCATCTTGTGCTGTTCCCTCTGAATTTTGTTATCTTTGCCTACCTGTGGAGTATTTCTGATATCTTTGGACTGTTTTTTGGTCATTCACTAGTGTTGCCATTGCTGAGCTGTGCTTTCTTTTTAATCTATCAAACAGTTGACGACCTCTCTGTTCATTCAGGATCAACATTTGTTCAACATATTAATTTATTCAGATTCATGGTTAAGCTGTTAATACGTTTAAAGCACAGGCTTTCTTAAAAAAATAACAGTCAAAAGCAATTAGCCAGGCAATTTGGTATATCCAGGGATCAATGATAGACAGATCCGATGTTGAATTCTATTAATCTTAGTTGAATTACTACGCAGACTAGTAGGCTACAGCATTAGACTGACTGATTGGTCCAATTGAAAAAAGGACACAGACCCATCAAATTATCTCACATACATCTGGGAGCAGTCTAAGTGATTCTATATGATTCGTAGCTGTTGGCTGTCTGGGAGTCCACAGCTGGCCTTGTGTTCATGGAAGAGTTTGACAAGAGCCTCCATGTAGAGGCCATGATAGAGGTCCACGTGCTCCTGAGTGGGTGAGGATAGCTTCGGCACTACAATAGGACAACCCACTATGGAAAAATACACAAGGAAAAGGGGTACAGTATGGTGAGATTCTTTTTACAGTGTAATGAGAATGAGCATTTGCTGACGGCTACACAAGCACTAAGTGCACTCATTATTTTTCTAATTCAGCAGTCACTCAACATTCTAGAGGCAAAGCAGCAGGTGTTTTTGAGAAGTTCGGAGAAGACACGGAGAAGGACTTTCAGTCGGCACCAAAGTGCTTCTGGAAATTCACCCGCCACCTCAGAAGGGGGAAGTGTGGAACCATCCAAGCTGTATACAGTAAGGGTGGGCCTCTGTTGACCTCAACTGAGGAGGTAATAGGGCGGTGCAAGGAGCACTTTGAGGAGATCCTGAATCCAACTAATATGCCCTCTATATTAGAGGAAGTGCTAGAGGATGATGGGGGGTTGTCATCAATTTCCCTGGTGGAAGTCACTGAGGTAGTCAAACAACTCCACTAGGGCTGCAACAACGAATCGATGAAATCGATAAAAATCGATTATTAAAATTGTTGGCAACAAAATTCATTATCGATTAATTGGGTCTAAGTTGTTGCTTGCTGTGTGGTAGAGCTAAGTCATTTAAAGAAAGAAAAAATATTTTAAACTGTCTGACTGAAATCTTCGATATTATGGCAGAACTTCACTTAAATTAAACAAAACTGTTTTATGTGCAAACTCTGTAAAACATAAATGGCATGGCACCGGAGAACCACCGTAATGAGAGAGCACTTGATTAGAAAAATAGTTGTAGCTATAAGCGAAGGGGATTCAACAGCATGGTAAGTAAAATAATAATAGCATGTGTTGCCTTTTGAAATGAGGAATAGTTCCTCCCACAGCAGGTAGTTCTTATTTATCAAATAGCCGGTGTTTATTGCGATCCAGCTTAAAAGGTCTATTATTGAATCAAATCCACTGAACATTGTACGACAAGTGTATTTAACTAGCTGGCTAATTAATGTTTGTTGTAGAGCTAACGTTAATCTAGCAAGCTCAATAACACTACCCGGCAGTGCTCAAGTAAACAAAGAGAAAGTGTTATAGTGCAAAACTAATTTAAAACACAAACCAGATCTTACTATTACAGTATTACAACATATGCTAATCGTGTACCACTTCGGGGATGTTAAACGTTTCACTATGTGATTTACTTTTATAGTTTTTTCAACTACTGTTGCGCACAGTAGAAACTCCAAAGTCTGTTTCAAAATAAAAGTAATTCTAAATCAAAAACAGTAAATGTCAAAATAAGCTTAAACAGGAAAAATAAATAAAGCAACAAAATAAAAATTCAACAGTCCTTATTACAGTGCCTTGCGAAAGTATTCGGCCCCCTTGAACTTTTCGACCTTTTGCCACATTTCAGGCTTCAAACATAAAGATATGAAACTGTTATGTTTTGTGAAGAATTAACAACAAGTGGGACAGAATCATGAAGTGGAACAAAATTTATTGGATATTTCAAACCTTTTTAACAAATAAAAAACTGAAAAATTGGGCGTGCAAAATTATTAGTTATAAGTTAATACTTTGTAGCACCACATTTTGCTGCGATTACAGCTGTAAGTCGCTTGGGGTATGTCTCTATCAGTTTTGCACATCGAGAGACTAAAGTTTTTGCCCATTCTTCCTTGGAAAACAGCTCGAGCTCAGTGACGTTGGATGGAGAGCATTTGTGAACAACAGTTTTCAGTTCTTTCCACAGATTCTCGATTGGATTCAGGTCTGGACTTTGACTTGGCCATTCTAACACCTGGATATGTTTATTTGTGAACCATTCCATTGTAGATTTTGCTTTATGTTTTGGATCATTGTCTTGTTGGAAGACAAATCTCCGTCCCAGTCTCATGTCTTTTGCAGACTCCATCCGGTTTTCTTCCAGAATGGTCCTGTATTTGGCTCCATTCATCTTCCCATCAATTTTAGCAATCTTCCCTGTCCCTCCTGAAGAGAAGCAGGCCCAAACCATGATGCTGCCACCACCATGTTTGACAGTGGGGATGGTGTGTTCAGGGTGATGAGCTGTGTTGCTTTTACGCCAAACATAACGTTTTGCATTGTTGCCAAAAAGTTCGATTTTGGTTTCATCTGACCAGAGCACCTTCTTTTACATGTTTGGTGTGTCTCCCAGGTGGCTTGTGGCAAACTTTAAACGACACTTTTTATGGATATCTTTCAGAAATGGCTTTCTTCTTGCCACTCTACCATAAAGGCCAGATTTGTGCAGTATACGACCTATTGTTGTCCTATGGACAGACTCGCCCACATCAGCTGTAGATCTCTGCAGTTCATCCAGAGTGATCATAGGCCTCTTGGCTGAATCCCTGATCAGTCTTCTCCTTTTATGAGCTGAAAGTTTATAGGGACGGCTGGGTCTTGGTAGATTTGCAGGGGTCTGATACTCCTTCCATTTCAATATTATCACTTGCACAGTGCTCCTTTGGATGTTTAAAGCTTGGGAAATCTTTCTGTATCCAAATCCGGCTTTGAACTTCTCCACAACAGTATCTTTGAGAGTGTGCTGCACTGAAAGTAAAGGGGCAGAATAATTCTGCTCGCCCAATTTGTCAGTTTTTTATTTGTTTAAAAGTTTGAAATATCCAATAAACTTTGTTCCTCTTCATGATTGTGTCCCACTTTGTTGCTTCTTCACAAAAAGTACAGTTTTCTATCTTTATGTTTGTAGCCTGAAATGTGACAAAAGGTTGAAAGGTTCAAGGGGGCCGAATACTGTCGCAAGGCACTATATAAGGTTGTTTACAACTATGTTGTATAAAAGCTGTTTCTATAATTGTTTTGTAGACAATTATTTTAACATCTTACTAGGGCTGAAACGATTCCTCGAATAACTCGAATAACTCGATTACAAAAATGTGTCGACACAAAGTGACTTGACTCGAGGCTTCGTTTAATCAATGTTACCAACGTTGTATCGCGCACAGTGGTTCCGCACGGATGATTATTACTGTCGCACACCGGGCTCACGCTGCTAGCGACAATGACTCTGTCTATTTATTATATAAGCAATCCAGATTGCAAATGTAAATGGTCTTATTAAAATATTAGTAAGTAAATATGTCACACTT
>JACXGM010009739.1:16143-27336 GCA_016801145.1 Umbra pygmaea | reverse complement strand
GGCACAGGCACAGGCGCAGGCGGAGGCGTAACAGGGGTTTGGCGCAGGAGGTGGCACAGTTCATCTATTCGAGCCTCTTGTTGGGCGAGTCTAGCGTGAAGCTCGGCGGGGTCCATGTCCGCGTCTAGGTGAGGTATTCTGTAATGATTGGACACCGACTCCAAATACTCCAATTACACAAGGAGACTTTATTAAACAGAGTAAGTGGGTAGATCTCCAACGTCCCGCTAATCCGTAATCCGCGAGGGGTCCAGAGCAATAATCCAGAGTAGATTTTGATTAGTGTTTTTGGTCGTTATCTTGTTAAAATCTCCAGACCTTGCGTAACTTCAACTTTGTGACTGATTCCTCTACATTATTCTCAAATATCTGCTGATATTAAGTGGAATACATGCAACCCTCAACTTTATCACATTTCCCAGTACCGGCAATGGCCACACAGCCCCACAGCATGATGCAACCTCCACCAAATTCTACTGTGGGTAGCAACTGTTTGTCTAGTAATGCTGTGTTATTTTGCCGCCTTGCATAATG
This sequence comes from Umbra pygmaea, assembly GCA_016801145.1. Taxonomy (NCBI): domain Eukaryota; kingdom Metazoa; phylum Chordata; class Actinopteri; order Esociformes; family Umbridae; genus Umbra; species Umbra pygmaea. The sequence goes on along the minus strand of JACXGM010009739.1, from coordinate 26,802 downwards.
CCCCTTGTTATGAACAAATAACTCCATCTTTGATTCATCAGTCTAGAGCACCTCCTTCCAAAATGAAGCTGGCTTGTCCAAATGTGCTTTTGCATACCTCAAGCGACTCTGTTTGTGGCGTGTGTGCAGAAAAGTCTTCTTCCGCATCACTCTCCCATATAGCTTCTCCTTGTGCAAAGTGCGCTGAACTGTTGATGCACAGTGGCACCATCTGCAGCAAGATGATGTTGTAGGTCTTTGGAGGTGGTCTGTGGGCTGTTTTTGACCATTCTCCCATCCTTCACCTTTGCCTCTCCAATATTGTACTCGGCCTGCCACTTCTGGCCTTAACAAGAACTGTGCGTGTGGTCTTCCATTTCCTCACTATGTTTCTCAGAGTGGACACTGATAGCTTAAATCTCTGCGATAGCTTTTTGGAGCCTTCCCCTAAACCATAATGTTGAACAATTTTAGTTTTCAGGTCATTTGAGAGTTGTTTTGAGGGCCCCCATATTGCCACTCTTCAGAGGAGAATCAACACCTGTTCCATTGAACTGAGATATGGACTCATGTGTATATATAGGTTGTGTAATAATAATTTGTGTTCAATTATATATATCCAGTCTAATTAACTGTTGTTTTAAGTTCATATATGTTGTGTGTGAACCTTTGGCGCCACTCCCCAGAACACCAGGTGTTTTGAATACGTCATTTTAATCAGGTGTTGGTCTAATCTGATTGCTAAACTCATTCAGCTGTGTCTATTAGGTTCTATGTAAGCTCTGGTGTTTTGAATAGGTCTCTATAGACTTAATCAGGTGTTGGTCTAATCTGATTGCTAAACTCATTCATCTGTGTCTATTAGGTTCTATGTAAGCTCTGGTGTTTTGAATAGGTCTCTATAGGGTTAATCAGGTGTTGGTCTGATCTGATTGCTAAACTCATTCATCTGTGTCTATTAGGTCCTATGTAGGCTCTGGTGTTTTGAATAGGTCTCTATAGGGTTAATCAGATGTTGGTCTGATCTGATTGCTAAACTCATTCATCTGTGTTGTAATTATTGTAACTGTGTTGTGCTGACGTCCAGGGGAGTTGTACTCTGTCTTTCGTAAGTTGTGAAACAAGAGTAGTTTTGTTTGAGTTATTTTGCATTTGCTCTGTATGCAGAGCCGGTCCGACACATACACAATAACCATTCTTCTGTCAACACTATATTATGAGGGGAACACAAACTCTTGTTTTAAAATAATAGTGCTTGTTTTAATTGATTGCAATAATCATTGTTAATTTATTAGGTAATTGGTGCGTGTTTACTTGTTGCTAATATTTGTCTATTTCTGGATAAAACAGACTGTAGTTAATGATTTCAAATGTAATTGTCTTTTGACATGAGATACTGACAACATATTCAATCAAACTCTGTGTACAGCATTTTTGTTATTGTTGTTATTAAAATGTAGTTATTAAAATGTAAAAAAATATATCAAATACTCTTATTGTTTCTTTAAAAACAATGAAATTGCATTTGGTTACAATTCAATAGCTTCATAATTAATTGACACTGATTATTGCAATTAATTAAAACGAATGCTATTATTTTGAAACTAAAAATAAGAGTTTGTGTTGCCGGCATAATATAGTGTTGACAGAAGAACGGTTCTTGCGTGTGTCGGACCGGCTTTGCAAAAGAGCGTAGTTATTAGACAGATATATATATATATTCGTTGTGCTTTTCACAATCCGTGTCTCTTGCAACTACGTTCTGTTGTACATGTTTCCTGGACCGTATCCAGTAAATTTACAAACATCCATCATATGCCTGTTTTATCTACCTCTCTCTCTACACTACACCCTACACGTGACTTCAACGATGGGGGGCTGGATTACTGGGCCAGTGGGCTGCTGTAGATGGCTGAACACAAAGGCTGGAGGGATGTTGTCATGACATTCCCTTTGTCTTTCAAATCTGCAGTAGAACTCATTCAGGTCATTTGCAGGTCACAGGTTGTTGATGGAGTGGGGGGGTTTGGCTTGTAATTGGTGATCTGTAGGCCTCTCCAAAAAGCAGCAGGGTCACAGCTGAGAACTGTGGTTATAATTTCTTAGCTTACATGTCCTTGACATCCATAACTGCCTTTCCAAAGCTGTATTTCCAAAGCCGTTCCGTATCCAAACTGTAGCAGATTAATTTGCTTTGAATTGTTGTTTCATTTTCTCTGCATATGTAGCCTTGGATTCTTTAACTGCTTTTCTAAAGGTGTATTTGACCATTCTGTACCCATCTCTGTCCCCACACCTGAATGCTTTTTCTTTTGCCAAATGCAGATGTCTGAGCTTAGCCGTGAACCAGGGTTTGTCATTGTTGTAGGTCACTATGGTCCTTGTAGGAACACAGCTGTCCTCACAGAAACTGATGTAAGATGTTACAGCTTCTGTATATTCATCCAGGTTGTTAGTGGCAGACGTGAAAATGGCAGTTCAGTCCAGACACGCATGCAGAGCCTCTGTTGATTTTTTGCTCCTGATAATTGACCGCCACACAACAGGCTTTGCTAGTTTTAGTTTTTGCCTGTATGTCGGTATCAGGTGGGCCATAACGTGGTCTGAGAGTCCCAAAGCAGTGCGGCGCATGGTGTAACATGCATTATTGATTGTAGTGTAACAGTGATCAAAAGTGTTTTTTTCTCCAAGCCATGAAGTCCAAGGAATTTTCTGTAGAACTCAACGACAGGATTGTATCAAGGCACAGATCTGGGGAAGCATGATCCCAGAGTCCCAATGATCACAGTGACCTCAATCATCTGTAAATGGAAGACGGTTGGAACCACCAGGACTCTTTCTAGAGCTGGCTGCCCAGGCAAACTGAGCAATCGGGGGAGAAGGGCCTTAGTTAGGGAGGTGACCAAGAACCCAATGGTCACTCTGACAGAGATCCAGCATTTCTCTGTGGAGAGAGGAGAACCTTCCAGAAGAACAATCATCTTTGCAGCACTCCACCAATTAGGCCTGTATGGTAGAATGGCCAGATGGAAGCGACTCCTCAGTAAAAGACACATGGGAGCTTGCCTGGAGTTTGCTAAAAGGCACTTGAAGGACTTTGAGACCATGAGAAACAAAATGATCTGGTCTGATGAAAGAAAGATTGAACTATATGGCCTGAATGGCAAGCGTCATGTCTGGAGGAAACCAGGCACCGTTCATCACCTGACCAATACCATCCCTACAGTGGAGCATGGTGGTGACAGCGTCAGGCTGTGGGCATGTTTTTCAGAGGCAGGCACTGGGAAACTAGTCAGGATCGAAGGAAAGATGAATGCAGCAATGGAAAGAGACATCCTTGTTGAAAACCTGATCCAGATCACAGAAACTCAGAATGGGGCAAAGGTTCCTCTTCCAACAGGACAACGACCCTAAGCACACAGCCAAGATAACAAAGAAGTGGCTACAGGACAACTCTGTGAATGTCCTTGAGTGGCCTAGCCAGAGCCCAGACTTGAACCCGATTGTACAGCTCTGGAGAGATCTGAAAATGGCTGTGCACCGACACTCCCCATTCAACCTGAAGATGCTTAAGAGTTCCTGCAAAGATGAATGGGAGAAACTGCCCAAAATAGGTGTACCAAGGTTGTAGAATCATACTCAAGTCTTGACGCTATAATTGCTGCCAAAGGAGCTTCAACAAATGATTGCGTAGAGGCTGTGAATACTTCTGTACCTAATTTTTTTATTTTAATTTTTATAAGATTTGCTAAGATGGCAAATGCACTTCTTTCACACTGTCATTATGGGGTATTGTTTGTAGCACTTTGAAATAAATAATTATTTTAATGTATTTTGGAATAAGGGTGTAACATAACAAAATATAGAAAAAAAGAAGTGTTGTGAATACTTTCTGGATGCACTGTAGCTCCACACAGCCATGTTTCCATGAAGAATATAGGGAAAGGTCTTTGTTTTTCCCCATCAGCAAATTGAGTTTGTCCAGTTTATTGCTGAGTAAACACATGTTTATTGCTGAGAAAACACATGTTTGTGAGGAACATTTCAGGTAGGGGAGTCCGTAATCTGCAGCGTTTTGAGCGTACCCACACCCCAGCTCTCTTACCTCTTCGTACCAACGCCCCAGCTCTCTCACCTCTTCGTACCAACGCCCCAGCTCTCTTACCTCTTCTTACCAATGCCCCAGCTCTCTTACCTCTTCGTACCAATGCCCCAGCTCTCTTACCTCTTTGTACCATCGCCCCAGCTGTCTTACGTCTTCGTACCAATGCCCCAGCTTTCTTACCTCTTCGTACCAACGCTGCAGCTCTCTTACCTCTTCGTCCCAACGCCGCAGCTCTCTTACCTCTTCTTACCAATGCCGCAGCTCTCTTACCTCTTCGTCCCAATGCTGCAGCTCTCTTACCTCTTCGTACCAACGACGCAGCTCTCTTACCTCTTCGTACCAACGCCCCAGCTCTCTTACCTCTTCGTACCAATGCCCCAGCTATCTTACCTCATACACAATGGCAATTCAAGGTGCTTTACATAAACAGGAAAACATTAAGATTTAAAACAGATTGAAGATAAAATTAAAGCAATGAAAATAAGAGTGAAAAACAATTAGAAAAATAGTACAGTTTAAGAAATAAAAGAGACTGAATGAACCATATAAATTATAGTGCAATCAGTTTGGACTTAGCACAGAGTTCATTCAGTAAATGCGTAGCTAAACAGATGTGTTTTGAGTCTGGATTTAAAGGTGAGTACTGTTGGAGCACATCTGATCTCCTCTGGGAGCTGGTTCCAGCTGCGGCTGGCATAGTAGCTAAAAGCAGATTCTCCAGATTTTGAGTAAATCATTGGTATCTCTAGCTGATGTAATCCTGATGATCTGAGTGGTCTGTTGGGTTTATATTCAATGAGCATATCTGCAATGTATTAAGAGAGTATATTACCAGATCATTTGTGGCCTGTATTTTGTTGGTTAATCCGCTGGTGTACCTTGTCTTGTTCTCGATCTGGACATGTGTATGTTATATTGAGTATCTGATTAAAACCGCCATACCTGCGATTGCTTCCATTCGTTATTCATTGGGACTGAGCGTGACAGCAAGACTGTACGACGTGCTCTCCTGACTTATTCTTTTGCGCTACCGTATCTCAGACGTTCTCCCAAATGACGTTCTCAGGAAACTATTTTGAAAATATGATTTAAATTGTATGCCAACATATTTATGGTGTTTTTACGTTGAGCTGCCCGTTTTGTTATTAGGCTATATTCATCCTTCTATTACTTTGCACCTGCATGTTTCATTTCGCCGGTTCATGCAAGAACATTCCACACATTCCATAGCATTCTAAATTATATATTAACGTTGACGGTTAAGGTTAGCTATGTGGTTACCATTGATTGGATATGTTGTTACTGAGGTTAAAGGTTAGGATTAAGGTTAACATTACTAAAAAAATATTAAAATATATTATAAAATAATATAATGCGCAAAACGCTTGCATCACGCTGGAACGGAGAAAAACACACAAAGCATCCATCTGGATTTGAACTCGCAAACTCCGGGATGAAAGTTAGGAAAGTTTTTGGCATTTTAAAAGTAGCCTACATTTACGGTATCTAGCTAACGGTAGACTAGAGAAAGTGTGATATTTTTATGTCCATTTCGCAGCATCAGGGGGAAAATACTTCAGTCGACACATTAAGTGGAATCGAAATTAGGAACCGAAATTTGCGTTCTGATCCGGTCCGATTCCTCCCGGTTGCGTAGGAACCGGTTCCATAGTGGAACCGGGTTTCGGTACCCAACCCTACTGATAATGCAAGAAAACTTGGGAATAAGTCCAAAGTAGTTGATGTCCTGATGGTTATGATCTCTTCTGTTGTGAATTCAATCCAAGAATTTAACAAACAAAATAAGAAAAAAAGTTGTGCACCAAAACGCTGAGGCAACCGTCTGCTGCGCCATCAAGAATGGACATCCACCTCCATGTACAGTTGCAATCAAAATTATTCAACCCCCATAGAAAATCAGGTTTATTGTTAAAATGGATAGACTGTCAGCTGTTTGCCATGAACAAATCAAATATAATAGCTTAACATAATGACTGCTTCATGTGGTTTCCCCAACTTCAACAGGAAATGCAACTGATAATGACTTCTCCAGTCTCAAAATTATTCAACCACTTCATGGCAAGCATCTTTACTACTTAGTAGAGCACCTTGCTACATAGACAGACATCAGCATCTGGCAGCGTTCCTGAGGAATCTAAGCCCATTGCTAGCAAAGTAATATTATTGGATTTGCGTGCTACAACCACCTTTTTCAAATCCCACCAGAGATTTTCTATGGGGTTCAAGTCAGGTGACTGTGATGGCACCTGTAGAATGTTCCAGGACTTCTTCTTCAACCAAGCCTTGGTGGAATTTGAGGTATGCTTCATTCTTCTTCCTCCAGACATACCACTGATCCATTGTGGTGAAATGTTCCAGTTTTGTTTTATCGCTTCACAAAACAGAAGCCCAGAAAGCATTTGTGGCTAGTTTATAGGATTTTGAGCATATTGGAGCTGGCTTTTCTTCTGCTTTTGGGTCAGTAGTGGTGTATGTCTTCGAGTTCTAGCATGGAAACCTTTTGTGTTTGGTACGCGCCTTACTGTTCTCACTGAAACCTCAGTGCTTGCTGCAGGTCTTTTGCATTCACTCAAAGATTTTTCACATCCTGTCGTCTCAGAAATCTGGTTTCAGCCATTAATAGCTTCCTTTTACTGCCCCATCTAGGTAGTGTAACCACTGTTCCCTTATCTTTGATCTTGCAACCTATGCTTCCAACAGGGTTTCTGGGAACATTCAGTGCCTTCACTATCTTTTTGCATCCTGTTCCTTGTTTGTGAAGGGCAATGATCTCTTCTTTTAACTTTTTGGACCATTCTTTTCTCAAATCTCATAGGCAAGATCATTGAAAAAGTTGTTTTCAATGAGCTGAACAAATTCTTAAGCTCAAATGAATACTTTGACAATTTTCATTCTGGTTACCGACCACATCACAGTACAGAGACAGTGCTTATAAAGATAATAAATGATTCGCCTCAATACAGATACAGGCAAACTATCAGTGCTGGTACTACTTTACCTCAATGCTGCATTTGACACTGTCGACCACAACGTACTTCTTGATAGGGTTGAAAACTGGGTCAGGCTATCTGGGATGTACAAAAATGGTTCAGGTCATACCTAGAAGCGAGAGGTTACTATGTGAGTATAGGCAACCATAAGTCTGAGTGGACATCCATGACATGTGGAGTCCGAAAAGGCTCAATTCTCGCGCCACTCCTATTCAACCTGTACATGCTCCCACTGAGCCAAATAATGAGAAAGAAACAAATTGCTTAACACAGCTATGCAGATGACACCCAGATCTACTTAACCCTATCACCTAACGACTACAGCCCCATTGACTCCCTGTGCCAATGCATTGATGATGTTAACAGTTGGATGTGCCAAAACTTTCTTCAGTTAAACAAAGAGAAGTCATGAAGTCATCACATTTGGAAACAAATATGAAGATCTCAAGGTGAACGAATAGCTTGATGCTAGGGGTCAAACAACCAAAGATCTAGTCAGGAATCTTGGTGGGATTCTGGAGTCTGAACTTTCAGTAGTGATATACTAAATCAGCATATTATCATCTAAAAAATATCTCAAGAATTAGATCCTTTGTTTCCAGACAAGACTTAGAGAAACTTGTTCATGCTTTCATCACCAGCAGGGTGGATTATTGTAATGGCCTCCTCACTGGTCTTCCTAAAAAGACCATAAGACAGCTACAGCTCATACAGAACGCTGCCGCCAGGATTCTAAGCAGAACCAGGAAATATGAGCATATCACGCCAGTCCTCAGGTCTCTACACTGCCTTCCAGTCACATTTAGGATAGACTTTAAAGTATTATTACTGGTATATAAATCACTCAATAGCATAGGACCTCAATATATGGCAAATATTCTCATTGAATATAAACCCAACAGACCACTCAGATCATTAGGATCACATCAGCTAGAGATACCAAGTATTTCAGTCTGAATGAGCACTGTGCTAAGCGGCGTACGCACAAAAGAAGATATACGCCGCTCTCTATGCAAGAATTGGGATTTCTTAAAAGCTAATTTCTTTTTTTTCTTTTACGGAAACTCTGACCCAGGTCTACACACAAAAGCGGGTGAAATGAGAAATGGCAACACCGTCGGCAGTTGGATGAAACACGTGAAACTGTCGGAAACTGCAGACCGTTGTGTAAACAAAATTGAAATACTGCCTCCCATTAAAAATATGAAGATTTCACAAAGCGATTCTTACAATTAACAGCCTGCAGTGAAAAACAAGATTGTAACTTAAATGCAAATGAAGAATATTTGCAATAAGAACACTCAAATATGTTCTGTAATTATATTGGCATGTTATGTAATTCATCCTCATAAACAATACAGTAAACAGAACAAAAGCATATTTAAAACTGATATTCTTGTCGATGTGTCTGTCTGGCGGAGCAGATATAGATTAGAAATATACATGTCTTTATTGTCCACTGGGGAAAGTTGTTTTAATAGTATAAATGTCATCAGCTATGGAATCATGGTGTTCATGTATATGCCTTTAGTTTGTTTCATTTTTAAATGTGTTCCATCATGTTTTCCATCGTAATGCATGTCTTAACCATTTTGAAAGCAATAAATTATATTTGCACAGAACTATTTCCCGTTTAGAATTATATTAATAACATATGTAGCTTATCAGATACAATCAACTGGATGGTTATAAAAAGCCATGATGCCATCACAATGCGTAATGACGCACAATGGCTGATCTTGCGCTGTTAGAAGATGTGGCAAATGGAAGGATTCAGAGGGAACACATCTTCAGACAGCAAGAAGACTTGCTGGCAAATGAGGACGAGTGGCTTATGAGCCGGTTCCGACTTCCTCGGGGCATCCTGTTGGACCTCTGTGCTATATTGGGCCCAGCGTTACAGAGGAGAACTCTGAGAAACCACGCCGTGCCAGTCCCACTTCAAGTCCTTACAACACTTGGATTTCTGGCGACTGGCACTTTCCAGAAGGAATTGGCTGACAGGTCAGGGATATCTTAGCCAACCCTTAGCCGGGTTATGCCAGATGTGTTAATAGGTATAATAGGTTTGAACAGGCAAACAAAAAGCGCAATTTGCAGCTATGTCCGGTTTCCCAAATGTAATCGGTGCTATTGACTGAACTCATATTGACATAAGGGCAACAAATGAGAATAAAAATGCTTTCATAACTCAAAAGCATTTTATTCGATCAATGTCCAAATAATTCGTGATGCAGACATGTTGCTCACTAATGTAGCAGCTCCGCTGTCCATTTCCCCAATGGTCATGATGCGCTGGACACTTTCTGGACACTTTCTGGCATTGACTTTGATGTCTGACCATTTTTTTATTCTTGACCACGGTACGTGTTTCTGAGGCTGTAGCATTCACAGCATCTGCAAAGTTTTGCCACCCCAACGCCTTTTTGGCTTTAGTAATGGCCACACTGTGCCCTCCAAATAACATTTTCCTTCTCTTTTCCACCTCGCCAACAGTAATTTCTACTTCACATTGAGTGAAGTTCTTTTTTTGTTTTTCCTCTTTGTGTTAGCCATGATTTCTTAAATCAATGAATATTAATTTGGGGGCATTTCACTGAGTATTTATGTGACATGTAGCTGCAAAAGCTGTGCCACATTTAGAGTTGATTGTGATTTAGAAGGGAAAACAGCGTAGGACGGGCTTGCGCATGGTTTTATAAATCAGAAAATTTCTGGTCATACGCACATCTTATGTTTCGTCCGTACGCCACTTCACCGCAAAGTTTTATATAAGAAGCCCCAGGTCTTTCATGTGTTCCAAATAATGTCCTTGATTATTTGCATCAGGTATGCTTGAATCAACACTTGTTTTGCATGGTTGTGCTGTTGTGAGATTATATTCAGGGCGTAGTAGTAAGTACATACACTTCCATGTAGTCATTAGTAGTATTAAGTACATACATTTCCATGTAGTCATTAGTAGTAGTAAGTACATACACGTCCATGTAGTCATTAGTAATAGTAAGTACATACAACTCTATGTAGTAGAAAGTAGTCTTAAAGTGGGTTTCTTTCATAAGTCATGTTTGACGCTAAACAATGAAAAACAAATAGTTTAATCTACTATTTAACCTATCATTGATTATGGAGACACCATCTACAGCTTAATCAAAAAATATTTTGAAACATTTCTGTAAATACCTTAAACAGCTCTGGAAAAAATGTGGGACCACTACAAAGTAAAAAAAATAAGTCTATTGAATTGAGTACAGAAAGAGGTGAGGATAGAGAGATGGAGAGAGGTGAGGAGCGAGAGATGGAGAGAGGTGAGGAGAGAGAGATGGAGAGAGGTGAGGAGAGAGAGATGGAGAGAGGTGAGGAGCGAGAGATGGGGAGAGGTGAGGAGAGAGAGATGGAGAGAGGTGAGGAGAAAGATATGGAGGTGAGACGAGAAAGATGGAGAGAGGTGAGGAGAAAGATATGGAGGGAGGTGAGGAGCGAGAGATGGGGAGAGGTGAGGAGAGAGAGATGGAGAGAGGTGAGGATAGAGAGATGGAGAGAGGTGAGGAGAGAGAGATGGAG
>JACXGM010009739.1:0-16043 GCA_016801145.1 Umbra pygmaea | reverse complement strand
GGAGAGAGGTGAGGAGAGAGAGATGGAGAGAGGTAAGGAGAGAAAGGAGAGGGTTAGTCTCACTCACAAGGTAAACTTTTAAACTTATAGTTTTTTTTATTTGGTTCCTGTGTATTTGTTGTAAAAAATATTGTTCTTTTTCTATGCTTATTTTCCACTTGCTTTGGCAATGTATACAACTGTTGAATTGAAAGGGAGTGGGGGAGAGAGAGAGAGTAGAGAGAGTGTAGAGAGAGAGAGAGAGACGGTAGAAAAGAGGAGAGAGAGAGAGAGAGAGAGAGAGAGAGAGAGAGAGAGAGAGGGTGAGTGAGAGGGAGAAGGGGGGGGCTGACATCAAATTAAGTCAACCAGAAACATTACAAAAACAACCAGAATTAAGACCCTTTATCTGTGTTTGCATGTGTGTGTGTGTGTGTGTGTGTGTGTGTGTGTGTGTGTGTGTGTGTGTGTGTGTGTGCGTGCGTGCGTGCGTGCGTGCGCGCGTGCGCGTGTGCGCGTGCGCGCGTGCGCGTGTGCGTGTGCGCGTGTGCATGTGTGTGTGTGTGTGTGTTTGTGTGTGTAGGGCTGTGAGTGGACCGTGAGTGACCCCATGCCTCTTAGTCCGGCTGCCGATGCCAAGCATGACCTCCCTGATCGTCCTCGGCAACCAGCCGTTACCAATGGCAATCAGCCGGGTTCTGCCTTCACCAGGGATGAGGAGAGAACTTCATCCCCCGATCCACCTGACGACGGCCCAGGAAACAGCATCGTCATCCGTATTGGCATCCCTGACCTGCAGCAGACGGTACAGAAACACAAACATAAGGACACACACATATTCTGTAGAAAAAGAGACTCACACACATTATACACACAGTATTATGAACATCTGTGCTGACAGTTTAACATTCAGTCATTATATATTGTTAGAAAATACTTTTACACTGTGACACTTTGGTATAGAGGTCTCAGATCTCGCCTCTTGACCACACGTCACTCTGGGGTGACTGGCATTTGAGCCCCGGCTTGGCCACTGTCTGTTCCCTTCCTCTGTCTCTCCCTATATGTCTGTCCTCTGCTTGCTACTGTTCTGTCATTAAAAATAATTTAAAAATATAAGTACAAAAAGAATATATAATATACAGTATATTGCTAATATGTTATTGTCCCCCACCAGTGAAATCAGAATGGAGACAATAGAACGTAATCTGTCTATTCATGTGTTTGTTCGTTCACACGTCACAGCTGTTTTCTCTGGTTTTTCAAAGCATTTTCTGCCCAAGCTTTGGTAGGAAGTTGTGTCTTATTCTAGACTAGCAACATTTTCCTTATTACATTGATTACCTCATTAAAAATAGATTAATACATGGACTTGCATCATCGTATTCGTGAAATACACACCACAGAAGACTGTCTGTTATAGCTTTATGGTAACACTGCTGACTCAGAATATGAATATAGCTGGTTCAAAATGTGCTTACTCATTCAAAACAATACTTCTACTCAACTATATATAACTCAAAAATATACAATTTAACTCTGAGCAGAGTAAATAATTTACTCTATTTTGGTAAATTGTGTATCATTTTGCATCTCTTGTTGTGGCTTCCTTGTTGTTTTAGGCTGGTTATCTGTCAAAACACTTTGTGATGAATGCTGTGGTTAAAAGGGGCTTTATAAAATGAATTTTATTGATTGACATAAAAGTCACTCTGAGCAGAGTAAATAATTTAACTCAAAATAGAGTTGGACCAAACATTATCTAGGGAGCATCAATTCCACTCTGCAGTTTTAACTATGTAGCACTGTTAAAACTTATTATTAGTTTTTCAGAAACTGAAGCGTGTATTAATCTTCAATGCTGTAAAGCAGAACATTAACCAGATTTATTGTGGCCAGACATTAACCAGATTTATTTTGGCCAGTCATTAACCAGATTTATTGTGGCCAGACAGCCGTGTGTGGATGCAATTAAATGCATTATGGAATTGTAAGCTACAATTGATTAGTATTATCACATACTATCAACATTCTTCATATTGTGTTTTTATCAAGCTAAAATATGTGTGCCCCCTTTATCATTTTGGAAGCTCCCTTGTCCAGTTAATTCTCCCACCAGGCCTGTCTCAGAAGAAACTGTCATGCTCAGCTTGGTCAATATCATGTCTTAGTTACAAATGGCAACATTCCTCAGATCAATGGAACCTCTACCACAACAATCGGCATCTTCATTTACTAGCCATTTCATCATTATTGTCATGAAATAATGGTTTATGCATCTGTAGATGCTATAAAGCTATGAAGAAATGAATGCAAGGTCATAACTTTACAATATGTATCAGAAAATTCCTAACTAATACAAAATTATCAAGAAGAAATAATTTATAAGGACCTGCAAGTGTTATTTAGCAATTAACTAAAAATGAATTAACAATGGAATTCAAATCCAACTAATTAGTGTTTTACTAATATAAGCATGCATTTTGAACCACGTAATGTATACACATAGAATTCTAATGTAAAAACCTGGAATTACTTAAGTACTTTACCTGACTTCCACCAGTATTTTTTTTTACTTCACCTTTGTTAACCAGGTGGACCAATTGGAAAACAGATTCTCATTTGCTATGGTGACCTGGCCAAGATAACATGGAGTTACACATGAAGCTACACAAAGTACAAATACAGATTACACTCAGAGTATATATATTACGGTAGAAATTATATACTTTATAGTCTGTGCAAATTGGGTCTAAATTAGATTAGTAGATCAGTCGGAATGCAAAAACAACAACACTAGACTAGTTTATTGAGCATAGCTGTGCAAATGGTATTGTGCAAAATTGTACAAAAACAGCTGTGCAGGTCAATATGTGCAAGATGCATCAAGGGTGTGATGAAGGCACTAGGGCATAAATGGGAAAAAGGGTTTGGGGTTTGATTGGACAGTATTAAGCTACTGTTAAATTGAGGAGTAGAGTAGGGTTTGGTCAAAGGAAAAGGATTGTTGTATATTTGTTGTCTTAACAAGCCTAAAATGCCTTACTTGCCTAAAATGCCTCACTTGCCTAAAATGCATGACTAATTGTGTTGGTACACACCATTATTAAATCCATCTCTGTGGCTGTTTTTTAACATTACGCAAACATAAAAAATGTTCTGTACAGTAGATGCATAAATTAATCAGTTATTGCAAATTACTTTTATTATTCATGTTTTTTAACAGATAAATCAGTTAAGTTAGTAGTTAACTGTGCATATATCTTTTTTAAGGGGGTGGAACTGCTTTGATACTGCAGATAGATTATTGCTTTATTTAATGCGTTTGCATCATTTCCACTCCCCCATATTTTTGGGGGTATTTTAATATTACTTACTTTATTTTCCCCACATCCCTAACACTGCTCGCCCAATTGGACCAACCTGGGAAACATCTACATTTTAGCTTTTATTTCTTGGCCTTTACATTTTTTACAGACACTATCTATTTTGCAGGAATTATATTTTATTTGTTGTTAACCTTAGCCTTGTAACGCCCGGCCCAGTGTGGGCTGGCGTATTGAACTGAGAATGGACTCCTTCATTTCAGTATTGGTTTCCTGTTTATGTTTAGTTCCATTTTATATATATTTACACTCACCTAAAGGATTATTAGGAACACCATACTAATACTGTGTTTGGAACACCATACTAATACTGTGTTTGACCCCCTTTCGCCTTCAGAACTGCCTTAATTCTACATGGCATTGATTCAACAAGGTGCTGAAAGCATTCTTTAGAAATGTTGGCCCATATTGATAGGATAGCATCTTGCAGTTGATGGAGATTTGTGGGATGCACATCCAGGGCATGAAGCGCCTGTTCCACCACATCCCAAAGATGCTCTATTGGGTTGAGATCTGGTGACTGTGGGGGCCATTTTAGTACAGTGAACTCAGTGTCATGTTCAAGAAACCAATTTGAAATGATTCAAGGTTTGTGACATGGTGCATTATCCTGCTGGAAGTAGCCGTCAGTGGATGGGCGCATGGTGGCCATAAAGGGATGGACATGGTCAGAAACAATGCTCAGGTAGGCCGTGGCATTTAAACGATGCCCAATTGGCACTAAGGGGCCTAAAGTGTGCCAATAAAACATCCCCCAAGCCATTACACCACCACCACCAGCCTGCACAGTGGTAACAAGGCATGATGGATCCATGTTCTCATTCTGTTTACGCCAAATTCTGACTCTACCACCTGAATGTCTCAAAAGGAATCGAGACTCATCAGACCAGGCAACATTTTTCCAGTCTTCAACTGTCCAATTTTGGTGTGCTCTTGCAAATTGTAGCCTCTATTTCCTATTTGTAGTGGAGATGAGTGGTACCCGGTGGAGTCTTCTGCTGTTGTAGCCCATCCGCCTCAAGGTTGTGCGTGTTGTGGCTTCACAAATGCTTTGCTGCATACCTCGGTTGTAACGAGTGGTTATTTCAGTCAAAGTTGCCCTTCTATCAGCTTGAAGCGGTCGGCCCATTCTCCTCTGACCTCTAGCATCAACAAGGCATTTTCGCCCACAGGACTGTCGCATACTGGATGTTTTTTTATCTTTTCACACCATTCTTTGTAAACCCTAGAAATGGTTGTGTGTAAAAATCCCAGTAACTGAGCAGATTGTGAAATACTCAGACGGGGCAGTCTGGCACCAACAACCATGCCACGCTCAAAATTGCTTAAATCACCTTTCTTTCCCATTCTGACATTCAGTTTGGAGTTCAGGAGATTGTTTTGACCAGGACCACACCCCTAAATGTATTGAAGGAAATGCCATGTGATTGGTTGAGTAGATCATTGCATTAAGGAGAAATTGAACGGGTGTTCCTAATAATCCTATAGGTGAGTGTATATATATAAGTCAAAGTTGTTTATTTACCATATGCATCGAATAACATCACATCATCCTATGCAGAGAAATTATTTTGACATGGCTCGACACATCAATGCAGTGGGCTTAAAAAAGATTTCAACAATATAAAGAATTTGTAAAACAATAATGACAATAGTAATAATAATAATAATACGCTATGTACTGAGCAATGATCTGGAAAATGTACAACACTAGAAGTAATAAATATTATATATTTATTACTTCTAGTGTTGTACATATTATAGATTTGGCATGGAAAATTGCTTTTAAAGGTGCACTTGAATTCTGCTACATTAGATGTAGAGAGCATGAAATGACCAGAGAATGTTAGTGCTCAACAGATGATTTGTGATCAGTGACAGCGTTCCATGTTCAGCAGCCGAATGGCCTAGGGGAAGAAACTGTTTTTAAGTCTGGTAGTCCGTGCCTTGATGCTCCGGTATCGTCTACTAGATGGCAGCAGCGAGAAAAGTTCACGGCCTGGATGGCTGTGATCTTTAAGAATGTTCTTTGTTTTCCTAAGGCATCGTTTCTGGTAGATGCCTTGCACGGAGGGGAGGCAGCAGCCTATGATGCGCTCCGCTGACTTCACCACCCTCTGAAGGGCCTTACGATCAGCAGCGGAGCAGCTGCCGTACCAGGCTGTAATGCAGCCTGAGAGGATGCTCTAAATGTTGCACGTGTAAAAGTTTATTAAAATCCTGACAGACATGCCAAACTTCTTGAGTCTCCTCAGGAAGTATAGGCGCTTTTGGGCAGATTTGTTGCCGAGATTGTCTGTCTGGACCATGTGAGGTTGTCGCTGATGAACACACAGAGGAACTTGAACTCTGAAACTCTCTCTATATATATATACAGTGCCTTGCGAAAGTATTCGGCCCCCTTGAACATTTCCACTTTTTGCCACATTTCAGGCTTCAAATATACAGATATAAAACTGTAATTTTTTGTGAAGAAGCAACAACAAGTGGGACACAATCATGAAGTAGAACAAAATGTATTGGATATTTAACAAATAAAAAACTGACAAATTGGGAGGGCAAAATTATTCAGCCCCTTTACTTTTAGTGCCGCAAACTCTCTCTAGAAGTTCAGTGAGGATCTCTGAATGATCCAATGTTGACCTAAATGACTAATGATGATAATTAGAATCCACCTGTGTGTGATCAAGTCTCTGTATAAATGCACCTGCTCTGTGATAGTCTCAGAGGTCCATTGAAAGCACACAGAGCATCATGAAGAACAACGAACACACCAGGCAGGTCCGAGATACTGTTGTGGAGAAGTTTAAAGATGGATTTGGATACATTAAGATTTCCCAAGCTTTAAACATCCCAAGGAGCACTGTGCAAGCGATAATATTGAAATGGAAGGAGTATCAGACCACTGCAAATATACCAAGACCCGGCCGTCTCTCTAAACTTTTAGCTCATACAAGGAGAAGACTGATTAGAGATGCAGCCAAGAGGCCCATGACGATTGATTGTTGTCCTATGGACAGACTCGCCCACCTCAGCTATAGATCTCTACAGTTCATCCAGAGTGATGATCACACTGGATGAACTGTAGAGATCTACAGCTGAGGTGGGCGAGTCTGTCCATAGGACATCAATCAGTCGTATACTGCACAAATCTGGCCTTTATGGAAGAGTGGCAAGAAGAAAGCCATTTCTGAAAGATATCCATAAAAATTGTCGTTTAAAGTTTGCCACAAGCCACCTGGGAGACACACCAAACAAGTGGAAGAAGATGCTCTGGTCAGATTAAACCAAAATCAAACTTTTTGGCAACAATGCAAAACGTTATGTTTGGCGTAAAAGCAACACAGCTCATCACCCTGAACACACCATCCCCACTCTCAAACATGGTGGTGACAGCATCATGGTTTGGGCCTGCTTTTCTTCAGCAGGGACAGGGAAGATGGCAAAAATTGATGGGAAGATGGATGGAGCCAAATACAGGACCATTATGGAAGAAAACCTGATGGAGTCTGCAAAAGAACTGAGACTGGGACGGAGATTTGTCTTCCAACAAGACAATGATCCAAAACATAAAGCAAAATCTACAATGGAATGGTTCACAAATAAACATATCTAGGTGTTAGAATGGCCAAGTCAAAGTCCAGACCTGAATCCAATCGAGAATCTGTGGAAAGAACTGAAAACTGCTGTTCACAAATGCTCTCCATCCAACCTCACTGAGCTAGAGCTGTTTTGCCAGGAGGAATGGGCAAAGATTTCAGTCTCTCGATGTGCAAAACTGATAGAGACATACCCCAAGCGACTTACAGCTGTAATCGCAGTAAAATGTGGCGCTACAAAGTATTAACTTTTTTTGCATGCCCAATTTGTCAGTTTTGTATTTGTTAAAAAAGTTTGAAATATCCAATAAATTTCATTCCACTTCATGATTGTGTCCCACTTGTTGTTGCTTCTTCACAAAAAATTACAGTTTCATATCTTTATGTTTGAAGACTGAAATGTGGCAAAAGGTTGAAATGTTCAAGGGGGGCGAATACTTTCGCAAGGCACTGTAAATATAAATATATATATATATTTCTTTATTATTCAATGCATGGCATCGTGGTTATATTATTACTTTTATTGTGAAGCAAGTCCCCTTTGGGGTCGGCCACGCCTCTTCCTGGCCAGGGCTGCTGGGAGATGTAGTAGGGACCGGACAGAGTTGGAATCATGTAGAAGGTTCTGATTAGGAATTACAAACAGCCGGGTCTAGTTAGCATGATCAGAGTCCCTCATATAAGTAGCCCTGGAGCCAGGAGGAGATGTGGAGCATTGTTGGAGGAATATTCCCCATTTAAGTCACAGTCTTTGTTGGTGTTTGCAGTTTATGCCGCAACATAATAACATCAGGAGTTATAGTTTGAGTTCCATTCTGCATGTTGTTTGAGAAGATCTACGAGCCTCAACCAAGTCTGTTACTAAATGTGTTAGCTTGTATTGTTTAGGCGTTAGCTCTGCACTCACATTTTACTTCCAGTGTCCGTACCACTGTAAAGACTAGGGGTACAAGTAGGTCTGGTAGTAAGCACGCCCTTCATGCTATGTACTACGTCATACGGGATGTCAACATGCATGGAATAAAGGATGAACGTTTGCAACTTACTGACTGTTCGAGTCTCCCTCTCTCCAAACACACCCTAAACCGTGACAGACTTCCTTTATTTCTAAAATTCATCTAAAATTTCTCTTTAACACACATTTTTAACAGTGCTATTTCACAATAGTTCTGAACCTACAGTTGTATACAAACATTTAGGCACTGACAATTTCCATGATTTTAATTCATAAATAATTGGGTGTTTGGATCTGCAATTTCCTTTTGATCTATCAAATTACTGAAGGACATAGTAATAATTCAGTGAAATTAGGTTTATTGGATGAACTGACAATGTGCAATATGCATCAAAACGAAATTAGACAGATTAGATTTTCAATGATATTCAGGTCTGGGACTGGGATGGCCATTCCAGAACATTGTACCTGTTCCTCTGCATAAATTCCAGAGTAGATTTTGAGCAGTGTTTTGAGTCGTTGTCTTGTTGAAATAATAAAATATTCAAATATTCAACTTTGTGTTTTTCTTGGAACACTGTGTTCTTTTTTCACCATGCAAAAGGCCCTTTTGTTATGACCAAATACCTCCATCTTTGTTGCATCAGTCCACAGCACCTTCTTCCAAAATGAAGCTGGCTGGTTCAAATTTGCGTTTGCATACATAATACGACTCTGTTTATGGTGTGTCACTCTCCCATACTCTTCAGCATCACTCTCCCATACAGCTTCTCCTTGTGCAAAGTGCGCTGAATTGTTGAACGATGCACAGTGACACCATCTGCAGCAAGATGATGTTGTATGTCTTTGGAGGTGTTTAGTGGGCTTTTTTTGGTCATTCTCACCATCCTTTGCCTCTCCAATATTTTACTTGGCCTGCCACTTCTGGCCTTAACAACAACAACTGTGCCTTTGGTTTTCCATTTCTTCACTATGTTCCTCACAGTGGACACTGACAGCTTAAATCTCTGCGATAGCTTTTTGTAGCCTTCCCCTAAACCATAATGTTGAACAATCTTTGTTTTCAGGTCATTTAAGAGTTGTTTTGAGGCCCCCATGTTGACACTCTTCAGAGGAGAGTCAAAGAGAACAGCAACTTGCAATTAGCCACCTTGAATACCTTTTCTCATGATTGGATGCACCTGTCTGTGAAGTGCATGGCTTAATGAGCTCACCAAACCAATTGTGTGTTCCAATTAATCAGTGCTAGGTATTTACAGGTATTCAAGTCAACAAACTAACAAGGGTGCCCAAATTTATTCACCTGTCAATTTTTGTTTAGAAATGCACATTTTCTGCTAATCCAATGAACCTCATTTCCCTACCGACATATTACTGTGTCCTTCAGTTATTTGATGGATCAAAATGACATTGCTGATCCAAACACCCAATTATTTATGAATGAAAATCATGGAAATTGTCAGGGGTGCCTAAACCTTTACATACGACCGGTTGGTCTAATGGATTATTCACTGGTCTTACATGCAAGCGATTGTGGGTTCAAAACACGAGTAAGTTTATTTATTTTCATTAAAAAAGTGAATTAAAATATATATATATATGTTTTAGAAGTTTACAGTATTATTTTACAGCTTAGACTGACAAAGATGTTTGCCAATCTCTTAATCATGGATTTCACTCCATTGACCGGAATTCCTTATTCTACTGTAAACTCCTTGTTTTTCTCTTCCACTTTCTCGTTGGTATTGGGGAAGCATCAACATACAGCACTGTACATCTAATTGGCTGCTGTTTCTCCATCAATGTCACTTGAGATGAAGATAAATTTAGCTTGGCTTGGATGTTCGTTTGTGTATAAACTGTGGTTTGTGCCACTAAAAGATTGTATCCTTGATTTGCTTTTAATTTAACATCAATTCATCATCTTCAAATATTTTACAATATAAAAAGTAGGCACTGGAAATGAGATCAGCTAAAATAAATCATGACTTCATTTATTCAATTTGAGAAAAAGTAATTTCTTAATTCATCTATAGCCTTCATAATGTACTTCTGAAAAATGTACATATGTGAAATTTGTTTGTTTGTTTTATCTCCACAAAATGTGTCCTGTCTTGTGATTTGAACTTGTGACTTGTGGCTGAAAGGCAGCTACCTTATCCACTATACTACACATCCAGTAAAGGCACCTGTGAAAAACAGCACTATTATTTTTTTAACCTAAGAATACACAACCATGTTAGTTTATTTATGGGCACAATCTCTAAATTTGTGTGAGTTTCTTTTTATGTTTGAATACAATAATAAAAACAATTGAAGTTTTGATATTATTACTATAGAAAAGTATTTAGAGCAGATGTTCATATAATAATTTTATGTGTTTACTCAAACCTTTCCTTTTTTATTTCTGTGTTTTTAATCTTTTTGCCCTTGACTTTATTCCACACTGAAACTCACATTAAGTTGAAATTGACACAAGTATTTCATCAACCAAAATCTTTATTTCACTGTTATTAAATTTTTCCCTCTTAGCTCTAAAGATATTTGTGAGTCAGTGTGTGGAAAGCTGTATTCACCTTACAATGCCTCCCACCTCCGCCTTAAAAGCTCTGATCACCAGTCTCACGGTTTGAATTCCCTAAATACAACCCCCCTCAATGAAAGTGTCAAATCATCAGTTAGGATTTACATTGAAGCCTGTTGACCACTAAATCCACAGAGGATTATCAAAAACATAGTGATACTGCAAATTCTGTTTGCACAAACTGCTTCTGTCACATACAGCCCAGTATGCGCTCAGCAGTGGTGGGCCATCAGGGCCTGCAAGGCCTTCTCTGCAGGCCCAAAGATAATCAGAATCAGAAATGTATTTTTGTACTTCAATATTTTTTTTCATTAACACTATATATATTTTACAAAATTCATTTAAATAAGTCTATATGGTGATTTCATTGCTACAGTATGTTCTTTTCAGTTGCCTTGCTTTTAGCGCAGCTCATATAAATGAAAGCTTTTATCTAATAAGATTTTTTCATCTGTGTTGTCTCCGGGTAGACTAGGGCATTCAGAATTCAGAGTGAATGCCGTCTACTGTTGAAGCCCATCAGGACCATGTTGTTGATTGTCATATTTTTAACCAATCAGATTTCAACTTTACCATGTTGGGTGTGTTCTTTGACCAACTAAAGCGTTTCTGCAGGCCTAGCCTTACGTCAGCATCGTTTCTGTTGCTGAGTGGCAGTTCAATAAAGTTCAGCAAAAAAAATGTTAAAAAAAGTTTGCCATCCAGAACAAGAACTATCTTAGCTCTCCCATCTCCGATTTCTTTAAACTTTCAATTTTTAGATTGTTAGATTTTTTACTTTTAGCAGAATGGCAGATGGAGGTGAAGAAGTAGCTTTGGTGGCGAATATAGGACTGGGCAGGATCGAATCTCAGCACTGGGCAAGATCTTTTATTGGAACTTATCTTTTATTGGAACTTAACGCAAAAATGTGCTGTACAACCCCGTCATAGAAGTCTTGTCATAGAAGTCTTTTTAAAAGAGAAAGGAGGACGGACTTCGTTTTCAAATAATAAGCAGCTTTCTTGAGTTTGATGGATTTTTATATATTTTTACTAGCAGTGCCTTAACTAGGGATGGGCCGATACCGATACCAGCACATTTGAGTACAGGAACGAATGAAGGATGCAATTCGGTGCATACTGTAACTGTAGAAAACAGCATGAGGAACGCCCCGAACCTAGCCTCTAAAAGCCACCTTCAGCGAGGAAAGACAAATGTCGGTAGTTTGAAAAACTTCTGGGTGAACAAAATAGTGCCTATTTCTGAGTTCTGACATACTAACATTAAGAAATATAACTTAAAGGAAATACGATGTAGCCTATTTATATTTTGTTCAATAGATTACATTGATAGTACAGCTAATTGTGTACCGATTATAATAAAACAATAAAATACCTTAACAGAATAATATGATTAGGTAATTATCCCTGTTTTGGAGAAAGTCACTTCAAACAGACATCCCCGCAAACACAGAACGTTCCCCTAACGTTCCCTTATGGTTCCCATTTGGTTATTTTTTGGGAACCAAACAAGAACATTCTAGGAACGTTCCCTGTAGGTTCTTTTTAGGTTTAATTTTATAACTTAAGGACAACGGTCTGGGAATGTTCCCTGTTGGTTATTTTTAGGTTCTATTGTTCGAGTAGGTTCCCAGAACGTTCCCCTAAACTTAAGGGAACGTTTTATTTACGTTAAGAAAACTTTCCTGGGTCACCAATAGGGAACCTTAAGGGAACATTTTTTTTTGGGAACCAAAAACTAACGTTCCCAGAACGTTCCCAGAACATAAAATTGTTAGCTGGGCTTGACCTGCAATGTAAATGATGTTCTTCAGGATATGTAGGAATATTTACTTTTCTATATTTGAATTGTCTGATCAACATCTAAGAAATAGCAGAAGTACCCAAAATGAAATACTCTGTACTTGTACTCGTTCCATAAAAAGTGGTATTGGCCCATCCCTAGCCTTAAAGGTTTTTAACGGGGCTTAGTGCATGTACTGTATTTCTATTCAAGCAGGGGGAGATAAACAGACACACTTCATCCTGGCGCCAGGCCTGTTAATACTTGTTAATTATTACTGCTTGTTTTAGATCACTACTGGTGTGAAGCATGTTCAGATCGTATATATATATATATATATATAAGGTCTATGGTTCAGATTCAGTGGTCTTAGTGTGCTGTGCCTTTGAGTGTGCGTGGTAAACCTGGATGTGTGTTTAATCTGCAATCTCCGGGGAAGTCTGTTGAATCCTGATTGATCCTTCTGGCATTTTTGCATGTTTGTATTGTTGTGACTGGGTTTTGTGAGTTAGTTCTTGTTTAATTGGTTAGGACATTGGTTTTGGCTATCCAATGGCTAACAGTATGTGTAATGCGACATCCTATCATAGAGCGTAGTGTTACATTCTTTTAGTAATTTCAGTCAGCTGAACGTAAAAAATATTATAATAAGCTCTCAGTCAGCTAAACAGAAAAAATATTATATTAAGCTTTCCGGTGGATGACCAAAACCTTATTATTAAAAATGTTTGCAATGACCTTGAGTGTGCAGGGTTTCAGGTTGTTTTATAAATAAACTTTACTCTTTGTCTGGTGGCGTCAAATTATACCACAGAGAAGGAAGATTATAAATACATGGAGCTTCTATCAAGGAATTACTGCCAGGCCAAAGAAGTGAACTCAATGATATGATTTAGAGATTGACAAACAGCTTTTGTCAATGTAAGCTGTAAAACAAACTGTAACTTCTGAAACTTTCAAATATGTGAAGTTTGTTTGTTTGTTTGTTTGTCTACAAAAAGTGTCCCCACTTGTGATTTGTACCTGAAACCTCTAGGTGGAGGGTGGAAGCCCCTATGCACCCTGTGATGATGCCTGTAGAAAACAGCAGTATTATTTCTTGAACCACAGAAACTCCATTTGTGTATTTACTGGAACAATGTCTTTTAAAAACTGGATATCTGTTTGAGTAGAATAATATCTAAAAAACATGATATCTGTATACAATTATATCTTTCAAACGTTGTGATCAGATCACATATAGCAAAGCAGAATGTGGCTGCCATTTCAGACCATTTAAAAAGGTCTAGCGCCACTCTCCGTCTTTAATAGTCCATTACATGTTCACTTAATGTACCGTACATTGACGCGAAATGAGTGCCTCACAATTAGATGAGGAACATCTGTATATATTATATATATGAGCTTCTATTGGTTGATAGGTTGTATCCCCCATATATAAAAGCTTTTATTGGTTGGAAGATTCTAACCCCTATATATATAAGCTCATATTTGTTGGAAGATTGTATACCCCATATACACAGTTCCTAAGTTCTAGAGACAGCATAAACCCACATAAATAGCATTAGGTGGCAACATTTTCCCAGTATTCATGACAGTTTATCAATGTATTAATTAAATGAGGCTTAACAATGATATAAACTTGTGCAAATAAATTTGTTAAATCCTCTTGGCAGCTTCAAAAGAAACATATGTTCATACCTGGTGAATGGGTTAGGGTTAGGGTTAGGGTTAGAAACATATGTTCATACCTGGTGAATGCAAATTCCATCCTTGCAGTCATAAACCTAGTAGTTTTGCTTTTGCTTTTGACCAGTTTGTTTTATTGTGACTCTGTTATTAGATGAGTCTCACCAGACATACATGGTCCAAAATCTGGAACAATGTGACTGTATTTTCCATCTGGTAAACTGCAGCATCTTCATCTTTATTGTCGAAGCTCCATTTCTCTGGTGGCTTTAGTACTGGAAAACTGTCATCATGTGGCACTGGTCTCATGGCTGTACTGGAAAACTGTCATCATGTGGCACTGGTCTCATGGCTGTACTGGAAAACTGTCATCATGTGGCACTGGTCTCATGGCTGTACTGGAAATCTGTCATCATGTGGCACTGGTCTCATGGCTGTACTGGAAAACTGTCATCATGTGGCACTGGTCTCATGGCTGTACTGGAAAACTGTCATCATGTGGCACTGGTCTCATGGCTGTACTGGAAATCTGTCATCATGTGGCACTGGTCTCATGGCTGAAGGCAGATTCAATTGAGTTCAGAGAATCTAGAGACATTAATCAGCCAGAAGTAATAGTCCATCATGTGATCCTTCAGTTCTCGCTGTAGGATCAAGACACCAAACGCATTGAATTCTGAGATCAAAAGCACATATTGTGCAGCAAATGTAGGGAGTCCAGGACTTTTTAAGCACCGATCTTACAATCAAAATACAGCTCATATGCTTTTGTCCAGTCATGGTGCGTTTTTGAGGCTTAAGGGTATATTTGCCACAAATACGTATCACAGCTGTTGGGACATTGGCAAGATATTTCTGCATTCACCAAATGTCCTATAGCAAGTCTATAACTGGCTTGCCTGTTACATATCTTAAATTGACAATGCTATGCCTTGAAACAATCACATTAGAAAACTTTCAAACTGATATCACTGTAATTATTTATCATCTGTGCATACATGCTGCTTTCATTGACTTTCCAGGCAGTGCCCATCCAGTCTAAGCATATGCCCAGATATGTAGCAGTATGCCTGATATGACTGAGCTAAACCAAGCATCGATAATAGAGCTTTAATTGGTCCTGAAAATTTTAACCCGACACAGATCTGTCCGAACCCGAGACCGAACAGGCACCTTGATAGCTTTTTGAAACCCGAACTGATTTACAGCCCGACATTTTGAATGGAGACAAATACGCAAGGAATGGCGAAAATAACCATTGTTTTATTAACGATAAACATTTACAAAATTAAAAAGCCACGTGTGGTAAAAACAACAATAGCCTATATTATTTAACAACGACAACTTTACAGACTTTAACATGGAACAATGACAGACTTAAATACAAGAAACAATTGTGAATAAATGAATGCTGGGATAGATTAGATTGGAAACGATCTATTGGACAATGATACTACATGTGACACAGATGCTAAACTAGACTAAACATGTGATCGTAATGGGTAATGAAAGGCCAGAATAGCAGTGAACGAACATGATACGGTACACACTGGAGAGAAACCACTTACTGTATCTCTCTAGGCTATAGGCGATCTCTTTGTAGGGGAGACCGTTAGACTACACCTTGTTTTATTTTTCTTCAAATGTTAATAAGAATGACAAGACCCAATATTAACATTAAGCTGACTAATTGATCACTGTATAAGCAAATTCTTAAACAGCATTTGTTTATAGGAATGATTTGTGATAAGCAGTCTCCACTTTCATTTTGAGACAGTTCAAGTTCAGTTTGGGATGCTCTCATACTTAAAAAGACTGTGGCAACTTTTACATTGCACATAACCCACCGGTGTATTAGTTTGATCATGCACATAACCCACCGGTGTATTAGTTTGATCATGCACATAACCCACCGGTGTATTAGTTTGATCATGCACATAACCCACCGGTGTATTAGTTTGATCATGCACATAACCCACCGGTGTATTAATTGGATCATGCACATAACCCACCGGTGTATTAGTTTGATCATGCACATAACCCACCGGTGTATTAGTTTGATCATG
>JACXGM010009738.1:0-27176 GCA_016801145.1 Umbra pygmaea | reverse complement strand
TCAATGCAAATTTGTGGGCGTGTTATTTAAATTACGATGGTTTTCAACCGTCTGATTTATCAACAGCCGCTCATTCGTACGCTGGAATTGGAGTGATACGAAAGTTTTGTAAATCACACGTGAGTCTCGTCGTAAGATGATTTCTGCGCTCAGATCTACACTGGTTTCTACGCACGTTTGATAAATGAGGGCCATTGAGAATAATAATAAACAGTGTGTAAATGTACACTGCACAAAAAAATAAAGGGAACACTAAGATAACACATCCTAGATGTGAATGAATGAACTAATCATATGAAATCCTTTCGTCTTTACATAGTTGAATGTGCTGACAACAAAATCACACAATAATTTTCAATGGAAATCTAATTTATCAACCCATGGAGGTCTGGATATGGAGTCACGCTCAAAATTAAAGTGGAAAACCACACTACAGGCTGATTCAACTTTGATGTAATGTCCAAAATGAGGCTCAGTAATGTATGTGGCCTCCACGTGCCCGTAGGACCTCCCTACAATGCATGGGGATGCTCCTGATGAGGTGGCAGATGGTCTCCTGAGCGATGTCTTCCCAGACATGGACTAAAGAATCCGCCAACTCCTGGACAGTCTGTGGTGCAACCTGGTGTTGGTGGATGGAGCGAGACATGATGTCCCAGATGTGCTCATTCTGATTCAGGTCTGGGGAATGGGCGGGCCAGTCCTTAGCATCAATGCCTTCCTCTTGCAGGAACTGCAGACACACTCCAGCCACATGAGGTCTAGCATTGTCTTGCATTAGGAGGAACCTAGGGCCAACCGCACCAGCATATGGTCCCACAAGGGGTCTGAAGGATCTCATCTCGGTACCTAATGGCAGTCAGGCTTCCTCTGGCAATCACATTAAGGGCTGTGCGGCCCCCCAAAGAAATGCCACCCACCCCACACCATTACTAACCCACCACCAAACCAGTCATGCTGGAGGATGTTGCAGGCAGCAGAACATTCTCCATGGTGTCTCCAGACTCTGTCACGTGCTCAGTGTGAACCTGCTTTCATCTGTGAAGAGCACAGGGTGCCAGGGAAGAATTTGCCAATCTTGGTGTTCTCTGGCAAATGCAAAAATGTCCTACACGGTGTTAGGCTGTAAGCACAACCCCCACCTGTGGACGGCGGGCCATTATACCACCCTCATGGAGTCTGTTTCTGTTTTCTTGCACAAAGCGGAGGTAGCGGTCCTGCTGCTTGGTTGTTGCCCTCCTACGGCCTCCTCCACGTCTACTGATGTACTGGCCTGTCTCCTGGTAGCGCCTCCATGCTCTGGACACTACGCTGACAGACACAACAAACCTTCTTGCCACAGCTCGCATTGATGTGCTGCACTACCTGAGCCACTTGTGTGGGTTGTAGACTCCGTCTCATGCTACCACTAGAGTGAAAGCACCGCCAGCATTCAAAAGTGACCAAAACAGGAAGCATAGGAACTGAGAAGTGATCTGTGGTCACCACCTGCAGAACCACTCCTTTATTGGGGGTGTCATGCTAATTGCCTATCATTACCACCTGTTGTCTGTTCCATTTGCGCAACAGCATGTGAAATTGATTGTCAATCAGTGTTGCTTCCTGAGTGGACAGTGTGATTTCACAAAAGTGTGATTGACTTGGAGTTACATTGTGTTCCCTTAATTTTTTTGAGCAGTGTATATTGTCCTTAATATCCACTACCTCAGATGTACATGAATTAATGTACATACATTTTTATAAAGACATGTTGGTATTTTTAAGTATGAATACATTGTAATACACACATTCTGCATGACTCTCCTAACATGTCAATGAAAATGATAAAAACAGACATGTTTCAATGTCATCATACCTAAACTGCCTAGATATTCAAGGCCATTTTCAAACATTGGAAAAAGCAAACTGGATACTGGTGAAAAACATTGGTGAAACTGTCTGCCCATTTGACAGAAAATACTATTTTTTCAAATCCATTATACAGTAACATGGGTAGGATAGTCAGGGCCATAGGTACAGCAACAATTATCCCATAAATGCACCATGCTAAGCCACTTAATTAATCAATTCAGCAATTGCCTGAATTCTGGGATTACCTAAAAATGTATCATGATGAAAGTTATAGTTTATTCATTATACAAACAAACATGATTTTACACCTACCATTACTGCATGTAGTTGATTAATGACAGCAATGTTTTTCGATACTGTGTATCTTTTGTAAACTTAATTGACATATTTTGTTACTTTTATTATTCTTAGCCACACTTAATATTTAAACTTTCCTTACACTTATATAATAAAGATGTAATTACTTTTTGAACAACATAACTTTATCAGCATGTTTTCTTTTTGACAAACTATAATATATTATGTTAATGATCATTGACTATATTTAGATTATTTAAACCAATGGTTGTAGTTTATCAACCATGTGGGATACCATATAATACAGGCTACTTTTGTTATTTGAAAAGAAATGGGCTGGCTAGGGGTTTGTTGTATGTCACGTTGGACTGCATGTGAGAAAACATGGCTAAGTCAGAAGATTGGTCCAAAAAGTTTGATCATCACACTTCACAAACCATGAAACAGGACACAAAAAGATAGCAAAGGCAATCAGTGTTCCCAGAGGTAACGTTGGAAGCATAGTTCTGCCTGGACCGGGCAGAAAAAGGAAGCTATCAATTGCTGCAACTAGATTTCTGAGATGGCAGGTTGTGAAAAACCCTAGAGTGACTGCAAAAGACCTGCAGCAAGACTTGGTAGCAACAGACACTGAAGTTGCAGTGAGCACAGTAAGGTTTGTACTACACACAGAAGGTTTCCATGCCAGAACTCCAAGCCATACACCACTACTGACCCAAAAACACAAGAAAAGTTGGCTCCAATATGCTCAAAATCATATAAAGTAGCAACAGAGCTTTTGGGATTTTGTTCTGTGGAGGGATTAAACAAAACTGGAACTTTTCGGCACAATGGATCAGCAGTATGTCTGGAGGATGATGAATGATGTATATCAAGAAAGAACACCTTGCCCTCAGTCAAGCACAGTGGTGGCTCGTTGATGCTCTGTGGCGGCTTCACATCCTCTGGCAAAGGAAACCTTCAGTGTGTGCAAGGCACAATGTATTAAAGGCCTTTTTACACTACCAATAGATTTCAGCAACATTTTTGAGTCCGCTCGAGCCAAGACAAACATGTCCATATTGTTTGTATTTACACTGTCATGTCTCCAGACCGCAATTCACGCATTTGATTAGCCTATAAATATATTGGGGGGGGCATTTTGAGCATATTTAAATATTGGGAGGATGTGTCCCCCCCAATATATATAATGATTACAGCCTTGGTTTACACATTACAATTGTGTCTCGTCCCGAGCTTGGCTCGACCGGACTCAAAAATGTTGCTGAAATCTATCGTATTGTGAAAAGCCTCTAATTGAAGCATCACGGAATCCTAGGAAAAAACGTCATGCTGTTTGTGAGGAAGCGGGAGCTTGGACATCATTGGACCTTCCAACAAGACAATGATCCCAAGCATACCTCAAACTCCTGGAAGATTCTACACTGGCTATCCCAGTCACCGGACTTGAACCCCATAGAAAATCTCTTTTGGGATTTGTAGAAGGCGGTTGCAGCATGCAAACCGAAGAATATTACTGAACTTGAGGCGATTGTTCATGAGGAATGGGCTAAGATTCCTCAGCAATGCTGCCAAGGCTGGTGTCTGGCTATGAATCTCATACTCAGCAGGTCACAACACCAAAACGGTGCTCTACTAAGTTCTAACGATGTTTGCCATGAAGGGGTTGAATCAGTTTGAGACTGGAGAAGTCATTATCAGTTGCATTTGCAGATGAATATGGGGAAACCACTTGAAGCATTTGTTGTGTTGAGATATTTTGATTGCTTTTCTTCGATTTGTTCACTGCGAACAGCTGAAAGTCTGTGAATGTTGACAATAAGCCTGATTTGCAATCAATAGGTGGTTTAATAATTTTGATTGCAAATGTAACTTAAATGATTTAAATAAATTGACAAAGTTGATTTCACACGCAGATCGTTATTTCAGATGCCAAATGATGCTATAATCATTATATGTTTATATAATTCAACTCAGCCTCATATTCCTCTCTGGGAGTATGAGGCAAATGACAAGCTGGAAATTCCTTAAAAAGTGCGGACATATGCAATGTGGTATTTGCATAATGTAATAATGTAATATGCTTTGAAATAAGATTCATTTACAGATGATCAAAGACTTCCTGGTTGATGGTGTTTGGTCGTGTATGTGTCTGTGTGTGAATGACAGAGTGTGTATAAAATACTTTTCCAGCTGTATTTTATTTGTATGGGTGGAAGGTGAGATTGAGGATGTGGAAATGTTAAGGGCAGATGGTGTCTGATTTGACAATGACATGGTTCCTGATTATTCTGATTAGAGTGAATTAACTTCCACCCAGCACCGGATGCTAGGTTCTTAATCAACGTGTTAAAGACTCTACATAAATCAAGAAGTCTGATTATGCAGCTTGTGTAACCTGCTGAAACACTGCAAAACTTGAATATGCTCCTGACCTGGTGAGTAAGATCCCAAAAATACATAATCCAAAACGAACAATGATGTTAATCTATTGTAAACAGTTCCCGGGTCACATACTGACATGCTTTTTAGGATATTAATTAGGACTAATGAGACAATTAGGTTTAATTAACATTGTGATGACTTGATTATTTGTAGGAAGCCATAGGTTAAACAAGATATAAAAAGAGATTTCAGCACCATGGACAGCAGTGAAATAAATTCAAGAAGGCCTACAATTTCCATCACTCCTTGTAAAGGAAAATGAAATTGAGTGGAAAGACGAGAAAGGCGAGTCTGTATCAGACAAATAAAAGCCCATATTCGTAGCTAGAACGTGGCCAAACAGAGCAGAGAGAGAACGAGATTTTACGGTTTTAATATCTACATTTTTCTCGTTTGCACTTCTGCGGAGTCTAGTGATCCGTCACCGTTCACCTCCACACTGTATTCCTATTTTCTCCGCAGGGATCCACTATGAGTATATCTTAACAGCCATTCACTAGAGATATGGATACTGCACCGAAAGACACAACGAGTGGGGATCTCGTATTATCAAGGTGTTATAAAATGTAGCACAGGGAACTCAGAGTAAAACAGATGTAAAACCAGTTCCTCCTCCACACATTTCCTTTCTCTACACTGAGATGAAACAAGACATGATTTACCTTTTCCAGATATACCTGAATAAAGAAAAACAGAAAGAACGAAAGAACACTGTAAACCCGAAAAGTTGAATTCACTTAAAAATTTTGAGGTAACCGATTGCCTTAAAAACATTAAGTAATGAGTTATGAAAACTTGAGTGCATTTTACTTAAATGCATGAAAGGGTGTAATTTTTATTAATTTTTTTAAGTTAAATGCACTCAAGTTTTCATAACTCATTACTTAACGTTTTTAAGGCAATCGGTTACCTTAAATTTTTTAAGTGAATTCAACTTTTCGGGTTTACAGTGAAAGAATAAAGGAAAGTAGGGATAATTAGCTGCAACATAGCCATGTGAAAGTGCACAGCTTTATAAAATTACTTCTGGGTGCTGGTAGTGATAGACTAGTTAGTTACCTTGAGGTCCAAAATCACTCTCCTTTTGTATTCGCTCAATGTCCATGCAGAGTCCCCATCACCAGCGTCTCTGAGTTAAACTCAAACTGATTTGAGGAGGATTGCGACTTCCCATATGAATACAAGCTCGGTGTGCGCTGTTTAAAAGACGATGTGTAGCGGTAGAAACTCTTGTGTCTGTTCTTCAGGTATTCCCTGTAGTTCTTTGTTAGGAGGGTGTAAAGGAAGGGGTTAATACAGCTGTTGCTGTAGGTCAGACAAGCGACCAGGTAGTTAATACAGGTGTGTGTGTTAGAGGAAAGGCTTAAAGGTTTGTTGTGGTACAACGGAAAAAGTTGCCATATCCAAAATGGAAGGAAACACGCCCAGAATACCAGAACTATAGTGAAAATCATTAACAATACTTTCTGCTTTGGGGAGCGCCTGCCCCGACTGTTGATGACCGAGTTTCTCTGGGACTCTAAATAAGTGCGGGCTAACTTCGTATACAGATAGCCGATTATCAACCCAGGCGCCATAATGCTTGTGCCAAACAAAGTAGTCAGGTAGATTTTATACGCAAGGGGCGCCAAGGTGGGCGCGCACATCCTCTTCACCGCCCCATCGGGCGCGCTCTTGGTAGTCTCTGTGACCATTACCATCATGGGTAAAGTGAGGACCAGGGAGAGCAGCCAAACCCCCCATGCCAATGCTTTTCGGTAACTTTTGGAGCGACGCACCGTGTCCAGGGGTTTGGTGACGGCCAGGTAGCGTTCTGTGCACATAACAGTAAGAGTAAATATGCTGGCGTGCATGGTGATTAGGTCCAAGCCGAGGAGGATGCGGCAGCCCACATCTCCGAAGTACCAGTCCTTGAGGAAGTAGGTGCACACCACGAACGGTATGGTGGAGAGGTACAGGAGGTCCGCTAGAGCTAGATTTATGATGGAAATGTACATGGAGGTGGCAAATCGAATAGAGTGACACATCACTACCAGAGTGTACACATTCCCCGACACACCGACTAAGTAGACGACCGACAGTAAGGTCCCAAAAGTGGATGTGATAACCAGCTCGTCCACGCTGCTCCCCAAGCCGCTGTTTGGAACTGGCGGACTCACATTCTGGTTCACAGACTTGTTATGATTCATGGTGCCGTATGTGTAAAGCGTCTCTGATGTCGTTTCGTTATTGTTCCAATGTTGTGTTTATGGAAGAGAAATTGTAAACGACGCAGTAGTTTAGTTAGTCATTGAAGCGCACTGGAGGTGGTTGTATACTGACGGTTGCGATATCTGTCTGCGCGCGCTGCAGCTGCTTCTCTATGCCTCTTGACGTCAGTAATCGAACTGTTTCCCAGCTGCTCTTGTGGATCTAGCATACAACCTATATAGAAAACTCAAAACGAGGCAGAACTGTATTTCATTCATAGACTACAGAGGAAGTCATTGATAAAGCTGTAACAAAATTCTGTATATCACATAAAATGTCAACCTAACAAAAGAGACTCAGATAAATAAACGGGTTTTTAAAATGCAATAGTTTTAGCAGGAACCCTATATTTTTTACTGAGATTAATTAGAAACCAAGTGTTTACTTCCTACATTAATAAAGATTAATGTTAATTGGAAAATCGTTTGAACTGTCATTGTTTCAAGGACAGCACAGGCCACTTTACGCACATACACTCGGGGTGATTAACACTTGACTAATCTGACTCTCTATCAGTAATTGGATCTCCAGGGTTGACCTATTAGTAAATATTAGCGTGGAACAATTAATATCAAACGACACATTACCATAAAATATTATTATGCTTTAATTAATTTGTCTCACACATACCGTATCACTTCTGCATATAACGCAAAAAATAAAACCTCTCGGCTTTTGGGACTCACAAAATAAAATGATATGCAGTTTCCTCAAAATAAAAAAAATCGTTCACAACAGCGTAGTAAGGGACTTGTCTTTTTATTACATCGACTATTCGGAGAATTAACTCATCCGAAAATATGAGAAATTTTGACCCTTCCCAACTAATTTTTTTTCTCATCACCCTCCCCAATTGATGAAAAAAACATGATCCTCCACATTCAAAATATTATGAACAAGTAGATTAGAGCGCCATACCCACAATAAGGTGTCTAGATCAGATAGTGCTGATTTCAGTTGAGCTAGGGATAGTATGGGTGGTATCGAACAGACATACCATGATACTTACAACATCAACGAGCTTCGAATTAATTGCTGCTTTTATATTTCAAAACAGGAACAACAGCGACACAAAATATCAAATGTTTCCGTGGTATAGTGATATGCTAACCTTTCGTTTTTGTCAAGGTATAAGTTATGGCATTTATTAGCACCTGATACCTCAGTTCGATTCCACCCTGCAAGTTTTTCTTTGGTCTCCCTAAGCTATATTCATCCACTCTGCTTTTATTAGCAGTCAAACAGCTACAAGTATTCACACTGTTCTTCCATAACTGACCAAATACATTTAAGAGAAACTATATGAAACAACCACAATTCAGTTGTAAGCGCATTCAATATTTGAAACAGTGAAGTGAAATATATTGTGCTAGAAAAGCATCATACAAATAAACAAAACATTTTAAGACAGATTTACACTCATTAATAACCACTGTAATTCATTATAAAATGACACAACTCCCAGGACAAAATTATCGAAAATAATTAACCTTCCCCATGATTAAAAGTACAAAAGGATCACCCTCTCCCATTTCCCTCCTTTGTCTCCTCCTGCTAAATTCCATTTTCTCCCTAAAGTCAAATCATAGGGCTAAAATAAACACAATAAAAAACAACTGTTAATGTAAAGTATTTTTCAATGTGCAGCTCACAACAGGGCAATAACTGTTAGAGAATCATCCAGAAGAAGAGAACATGTAGAAGCTCACCACCTCCATTCTCCAGGTGCACATCAGGTGTGTTTTACCAATATAGGGTGAATGTACTGTGTTGATGAATCTATGTTGTTTCTGTGGTTTTTGTGTTACAAATTAAGAGGCTAGAACCGCACAGGTACCTCTGTGATTTCATTGGCACAACTTCAAGGGCCCCTTTCCAGATATACAGTAGATTGTCTGCACCAAACAACTGCTAATGATATCCACTCACACTCCTAGGGCCAATTATGCAAACACAAAAAGTCCTGGATGTCCAAGGAAGACAACAATAGTGGATGATTGTAGGATCCTTTCCATGGTAAGAAAAAAAACTGTCACAACATCCAGCCGAGTGGAGGCAAGTGGAGAACACTCTCCAGGAGGTAGGCATATCATTATCCAAGTCTACCTCACAGAGAAGTCTTCACGAGAGCAAATAGAGAGGGTTCACCACACGGGGCAAACTATTCATAAGCCTCAAGAATTTAAAGGCCAGATTAGACTTTGCCAGACAACATCTACAACAGCCATCCCAGTTCTGGAACAGCATTTGTCGGACAGATGAAACTAAGATCAACCTGTATCAGAATGGGAAGAAAAAAGTACGGAGAAGGCTTGATACAGCTCATGATACGAAGCATACCACATCATCTGTAAAACACGGTGGAGGCAGTGTGATGGCATGGGCATGCATGGCTTCCAATGACACTGGGTAACTGGTGTTTATTGATGATGTTACAAAAGACCGAAGCAGCAGGATGAATTCTGAAGTGTATTGTCTGCTCAGATTTAGCCGTATTCAGCAAAGTTGATTGGACGGCGCTTCACTTTACAGATGGGCAATGACCCAATGGATACTTTGAAAGCAACCCAGGAGTTTTAAAGACAAAGAAGTGGAATATTCTGCAATCACCAGATCTAAAAAAGTAAATCACCTGATCTCAACCCAATTGAGCATGCATTTCGTTTGCTGAAGACAAAACGTAAAGGCAGAAAGGCACACAAACAAACAACACCTGAGGACAGGTGCAGTCAGAGGCGTCATGCCCATTGAAACATGCCCATTGGCACGTGCCCCCTCCGATTTTCGAGCCAAGTGGATTTTCCTTTTAATATCTTTATTTGTGGGCACATGTTTGCGTGTGTTGGGCACTCTGTGCCCCCTTAAAAAAAATAGGTGCATGACGCCTCTGGGTGCAGTAAAGGCAAAGTATTAAAAAGTAATAAAAATGAACATTTTATTTATGATTGTGTTCATTTGTCCAACCACATTTGAGCCCCTGAAATAAGGGCACTGTGTATGAAAATGGTTGCAATTCCTAAACGTTTCATACAATATTTTTATTCAACCCCTTAAATTAAATCTGAAGGTCTGCACTTTAATTTTATGTCAGTTGTTTCATTTCAATTCCATTGTGCCGTACAGAGTCCAAATTTAGAAAATTGTGTCAGTGTCCAAATTTTTCTGAACCTAATTTTATATACACACAGACACAAACACACGCACGCACGCACGCACACACACACACACACACACACATTATACTATTAACAAGTGTGTAAAAGGAAATTATACAGTTGCCGATATACATCAATGGGTTAAGTATAGAGCAAACAGGCCAGGTGTCTGGGTAGTTGGCCTGATGAGTCGGATTCATGCTGTTTCTGGATGAGTGCAGTAACATTACAGGACAGGAAATTACAGTTTCAGACTGGTGAAACCTCTCTTACATATATTTCGAAGCTTGAATAAAAAATGCAGTCTTGAACTTAAAAGCTCCTATTATACTTTGAGCTGGATAATTATTTTGAGCTGGACTATTATTATTAATACATTTTTTTCCCCATTTTCTTTCCTTTCCAATTTCCACTAACCCTGTCAGCAGCTCCGTAACTCCTTGGAAAGATCTGTGGGATGGCGAGGGGTGCACACATGGTTCATCCAACCACATGTCGCCCAGCCGCCGATTCTTTTCGAACTGTTCAACCAACACGGAAGCCTTTAGTCAGATCATGCACAGGATGATTATGTTCACCAACTATACTTCTCGGATTGAAGTTACAGGCACCCGATCTGCACACAAGGAGTCACTGGAAAGCGATGTGGCAGGATAGATAATCTGATTTATCTATCAAAATATCCCAGGCATCGCTGCCTCATGCAGGAGGTCTGGGGAATGTCAGAGAACCCATAGTCAGGCTCGAACCACTGACCATGATTATGCAGACTGTCCTGCAATGCAAAGACATAGTCCACTACACCTTGCGGACCCCGACTATTATTATTATTTCGAGTGTTATTTATACTGTACATTCTTATTCTATAATAGAAAATCCAAGTTCGAGGGGACCAGTGTTGACTCGACTTTGCCACGTTTACCACCAACTCCCAAAAATCCCGAAATGCCCCTTTAAGTGCAAATTGTATTTCAGTATGAACATGTAGCCATGGTCTAGATCATTAGCAGTAACCGGAGAGCAAGCAGGCTCAGACAGCTTCTGGAAGATTTAACAAAACTGCTTTCATTCCTTAGTTTTTCTTCGTAATGGAGAAAACGTGCCAAAGCTCTGAAAGACATTAGCATTAACCTAGACCCCCATATAGCTGCTTTTTTCCAAATCTTCTCTATACATTTTAAATATCTGTCATAAAATGGTGCAAAAATGCTAATCCAGCTGTACATTTACAGAACATCCACTGATTATTGGTCCATGGATGGGAGATCAGATGCTGCTGGAAGTGGTGTTGAAGGGCCAGTAGGGGGCACTCCATCCCTCTGCTCTAATTATATTTCTCAATGCCCCAGGGCAATGATGGGGACATCAGCACCTGTGTAGGGTGCTGTCGATAAATGGGTGTCCTGACTCTCTGTTAACCCCGGTGTCATGGAAAAATTTCCAATCTAGCTCTCATACCACCATGGCAACAAAATAATCCCCAGCTTTCGATTGGCTCCTTAATCCCCTTCACTCTCCTCAGGCCAGTGCGTTTAATGAGAATGTTCAGTGAACTTGCTGGTTAAAATAAAGATGAAATAAATAAACTAAAAGAAATTCACAGAGGAACAGAACTTGTAGTGTAATGAGAGATGTATTTTTAGGATGAATATACATGTCAGCAGTCACCTGGTGTCATCTCTCAAGGGGACATTCTTGTTTTACACCTATAAACCCATTTGCTTTCTCATAGGAAGGGTTGCACTGGGTGGGGGGTCCAAGTGACCCCACCCTCTCAGAATGGCACGGACACAAACCGTTTGTGAAGAGGGACAACCTAACAACCAAGTAACATGACTGCCATTGGATCAGTTACATTGTTTATTGGTCTTTTTATTTGTGTCCCATAAAGGGAAAATTATTAAAGATGCTTCAGTGTTGCACATGTTATATTTCTCTGTCTACAGGTAGATACAGTGCATCCAGATTGTATTCACAGCTCTTCACTTTTACCACATTTTCTTATGTTACACCCGTATATGGTGAAGTCAGCTAAAATGGGCCATCAGGTCAAATGGGCCAAATAAAGTTGTAGAGTCATATCTCTTACTATCTTTACAGCAAATCACAATAACTGATCTTGCATTGTTGCTTCAACACTTGTGGACTTGTAACAAGAGTTTTGATTGGTCTGAGTTTTCAAGGCGGGCAGGGCAGAAAAAAACATTAGATCTCATGCATATAGCTTATTTGATGGTATTATAAGCCCTTTAATAAAAAGTGGCCCATTTTAGCTGACTTCATCCTACGGAAACTGATTAAATTGATTATTTCCCTCAGTGGAGTGATCCTATTTGACCTCACAGGGCTTTTTGCGCAACACCTGTTGGAGGATATCTCGTTTTAGTGAGTTCTTGGAGTTCATCGTTAATGAGATGCTCCTGGCACTTTTGTGATATAGTGTGTTTTCAGGATACTTATAGATTATACTGTATAGTCTGTTTAGGCAGAAGGGAGGAGGATACTTGGTTGATGTTTATGGTATGTAATTGTGATGTATTTTCTATGGGAAGTACTGTATCATTACTGTTTCATTACTCTAAACTTGTAGTTATACTACAGCATTCCAGGTCTATTATGGTTATGCATTTGTGATGTATTTTCTAGAAAAAGTAATGTGATCTATGCATTGATTGGAATAAATGTATTTAAAGCTCCATTGCGGCATTCCACATTTCCCCATTTATCTCCAGTGGAGGTATAGGAGGCACTGTTAGCCTACATACTCAAGCCCTTAGGTGTGCTAATAACACACGCACACACATAGCAATGTTGGGGTGTCTCTAAATTGGTATCCCTGTATTGCTAGCTGTATATTGAGTCCAGCTGTAAGCAGCATAGAGGCAGGGCCTGTTCACATGCCGTCCATGAGTGGCAACCCTGAGTCGGCCTACCCGTGCCGCAGTTGGATTCTAATTGATGCTGCTGAGGAAGACAATATTCAGCATAGAGGGGTGCTCAGTCAGACCACATGCATTTATGTTACTAGTTAATTATGAATTTCCATTACCTGGTAATTTAGTTTTTAATTAGGAATTTCCCAAAACAAAAAAACCCTGCCTAGAACTTTTACATTGTACTTTTCACAACTCTGCAATTGAATGGCTGAAAACAGCTGTCTCCATCATGACCATGGGAAGAATTCATAAAAGGGTCCTCCAGCTTATAGTGCTCTTGACACCAATGGACGTCACCCATTGGTTTGTGGAGATCTGATTTGAGTCATCGAGTTTGTTGTTACCGGCGCAGCCATCATGGTTGCAGATGACACCATTTTAGATGAGAGGGTGTCTAACAAAAAGGTTGGCTTACAAAAAACTGTTTTAAAAAAATGTAATGTTACTTACCAGAAACACTGAACTCCCGACTCCTTTGAGTGTCTTATCGTATGACCGAACGCTGAACAAGACATTGTTAGGCGACCAAAGTGACACAGTCACTACATAGCCACGCCCTAAAAACTCCTGTTTTAGCTCCGATTTTAAAATCAATGAGATCATAATAAAAAAAACATAACTTTTCTTTTTTGCAACCGCACGTGTCGCCCCCAGCTGGAATTCAGATAGAATGCAGGTTTTAGGCACTTCCGCATTTGCATCACTTTGCCAAATCAGATGCTAACTCTGTGGTAATTACATACACGCAATCCCCCCACACTGTAATTTTTTTTTGGACTCAGTTAAGTCATTCCTATGTGGACTTAACTCCTAAAGTTGGCGCAACTTTCCTAAAGTTGCCGCAACTTTCCTAAAGTTTCCGCAACTTAACTGAGTCAAATATTTTTTACAGTGCAGTCATGGCTCATCTATCTGAGCCCAGAGTGTTTTGAAAGTCTGGTGATGCATCTGTTATAAAGTGTCACACCCACGTCCTGCGGTGTAGTGAAGAGAGAAGGGAGAAAGACCGAACAGGCAGTTGATGGATGTTGCGTGTTTTAATGTAGACAATCTGGGAAACATATATATATATATATATACACTGCTCCAAAAAATAAAGGGAACATTAAGATAGTACATCCTAGATCTGAATGAATGACCTAATCATATGAAATACTTTTGTCTTTACATAGTTGAATGTGCTGACAACAAAATCACACAAAAAATATCAATGGAAATCTAATTTGTCAACCCATGGAGGTCTGGATATGGAGTCACACTCAAAATCAAAATGGAAAACCACACTACAGGCTGACCCAACTTTGATGTAATGTCCTTAAAACAAGTAAAAATGAGCTCAGTGCTGTGTGTGGCCTCCACTTGCCCTTATGACCTCCCTACAACGCCTGGGCATGCTCCTGATGAGGTGGTGGATGGTCTCCTGAGGGATGTCCTCCCAGACCTGGACTAAAGCATTCGCCAACTCCTGGACAGTCTGTGGTGCAACGTGGCATTGGTGGATGGAGCAAGACATGATGTCTCAGATGTGCTCAATCAGATTCAGGTCTGGGGAACGGGCGGACCAGTCCTTAGCATCAATGCCTTCCTCTTGCAAGAACTGCTGACACACTCCAGCCACATGAGGTCTAGCATTGTCTTGCATTAGGAGGAACCTAGGGCCAACCGCACCAGCATATGGTGTCACAAGCGGTCTGAGGATCTCATCTCGGTACCTAATGGCAGTCAGGCTACCTCTGGCGAGCACATGGAGGGCTGTGCGGCCCCCCAAAGAAATGCCACCCCACACCATTTCTGACCCACCGCCAAATCTGTCATGTTGGAGGATGTTGCAGGCAGCAGAACCTTCTCCACGGTGTCTCCAGACTCTGTCACGTCTGTCATGTGCTCAGTGTGAACCTGCTTTCATCTGTGAAGAGCACATGGCGCCAGTGGCGAATTTACCAATCTTGGTGTTCTCTGGCAAATGCCGAACGTCTTGCATGGTGTTGGGCTGTAAGCACAACCCCCACCTGTGGACATCAGGCTCTCATATCACCCTCATGGAGTCTGTTTCTGACCGTTTGAGTGGACACATGCAAATTTGTGGCCTGCTGGAGGTCATTTTGCAGGGCTCTGGCAGTGCTCCTCCTGCTCCTCCTTGCACAAAGGCGGAGGTAGTAGTCCTGCTGCTGGGTTGTTGCCCTCCTACGGCCTCCTGCACATCTCACGATGTACTGGCCTGTCTTCTGGTAGTGCCTCCATGCTGTGGACACTACGCTGACAGACACAGCAAACCTTATTGCCGCAGCTCGCATTGATGTGCCATCCTGGATGAGCTGCACTACCTGAGCCAGTGTGGGTTGTAGACTCCGTCTCATGCTACCACTAGAGTTAAAGCACCGCCAGCATTCAAAAGTGACCAAAACATCAGCCAGGAAGCATAGGAACTGAGAAGTGGTCTGTGGTCACCACCTGCAGAACCACTTCTTTATTGGGGGTGTCTTGTTAATTGCCTATAATTTCCACCTGTTGTCTGTTCTATTTGCACAACAGCATGTGAAATTGATTGTCAACCAGTGTTGCTTCCTGAGTGGACAGTGTGATTTCACAGAAGTGTGATTGACTTGGAGTTACATTGTGTTGTGTAAGTGTTCCCTTTATTTTTTTGAGCAGTGTATGAAGTTGCAGGCGAACAGTTGAAGCAAGTGCACAATGGATTATACATATGTACTGTAGCTTACTATGCTCTCACAGTGGCATAGACACTGACAGCTAACATACAAGTACAGAGCATACGCATACACTTCCAAACCTTAACCACACACTTTTCACAACTTTACATAAACATAGTGAAGTTCCCGTACATCTGTCCTACCATAGCCACAGAGCAACAGAATACCATCCGATAATCAATGACTCGCGCCTTCCTGTCATTCACCCAGGCTAAATAGGTTCTGAAAGAACCAGCTGATAGCAATGAAGGTAAATAGCCACAATCAGTCCCAAGGAGCAACAGGTGAATGAGGGAAAGTTGTCATACTTACACAGTCCCCCATTATATTAACATCCCAACACAAATATAACATAAATCCCCACTAAACATAAACATCTACATATACCAATCAAAAGAGTACATACACACATAATACAATAAGTCCACAAGTCCACAACAAGTGCAAAATAAGGCAAAAAAGGCCCGTACCATTGCGCAGCTGATTTAACCCCATTCACCTATAATGGATGAATGGGGTGAAATTACGCTTACTAAACTTGTGTCTTCATTGCCCAAACGCTTACTGAGTGTTATTATAAGAAAAGGTGATGTTACACATTGGTAAACAGTTGACTGTCCCAACTTTGTTGGAGGTGTTGCATTATTAGATTTAAAATAAGTGTATATTCAAAAGTAAATTAAATTAACCTAAAACATCAAATAATGTGTTAATAATGTTTTTTCAATATACTGGTAGTACTGTGTGAATTTGATTTTCAAACGACTCTTTTTGTTTGGTTTTTGGCATTTTCCATACTTTTCGGAATTGGGGTTGTACATTGGATTTTTATGCAGTGTTTGGCAGTAACGCGTTACTTAGTAATATATTACTGTAATATTATTACTTTTCCCAGTAACAAGTATTGTAAGATTGTACAGATACAGATACTAATCCAAGTAACATTCCGTTACTGTATGCATTGCCAGAACGCAATAAGTTTTTTTTCAAGTATAAGTAACCGCAGACCTGGAGCCTCTGAAATGGGTGTAATGGCAGAAACTGGGAGTGATGGGAGCATGTGATGGGAGAAACTGGGAGTGACGGGGCATGTGTACACGTCGGGAGCGGTCTAAAGCTTTCTGTGATTGGTGATGAAATGGTCAGTTTGTAAGAGGTGTTGCGTTTTTGTGAAATTCACAACTTATCGGTGATATAGATGTTGTCTTAGTGAACACTTTGACTGTAACCAAATTATTGGGGTTAAGGTTAGGGTTAGGGTGACTTTATACCCTTCTCACTCCAGCTAGACAAGTATAGCGAGCAAATATACCCTTCTCGCTCCCGTGACTCCCAGTTTCTCCCATTTCAGAGAGGCTCCAGGGCTGCGGTAACCAGTGACAGTATGCAAGATGGAACGAGACACGCTATTCATTCCGACAGAGAAGTGAAGCCAATTAGAAGCACTTTTTCGGTGGTAGCCGAGCATACTGCACAGCCTCAAGCTGAGCGTGATGACGTAGATGTGACGTGAGCAACATCTCTGAAAGTTGTAATTCTTACCTTAGCCGTGCCAAGAGAAATCTGAATCATTCCGAATCTTGCCTCTTGCAAAGCAAGGAGAGCGTGAGTAGGAGTTGACTAAGAACAATTTCTTATTTACAGCAACAACCTGGGAGCAATTAGGGTAAAGTGTCTTGCCCAAGGACAACATTTGGCTCAGTCGGGAATCGAACTGGCCCCCTACTTTTCTGTTAAAGTAGATGGATATGTCCCTTTAAGGAATGTGACACCTCTCTCTCGTTTGGGCATTTGCTAAGATAGGGTTTAGTTTAGGTTAGGCTGGTATCTTGTAGATCTGTTGATTAATGATTATGTTCAGCTGTGTTCTATTAGTTTGTTAGGCTTCCTGCATATAAGCTGCCAAGACTAGAGAGAGGTGTAAGTGATTGATATACGTTACGTTGTATTATTCTGTTCATTGTGGAAGGCTGTCCAGAAGCATCCTGAACATGTGAGTGGTGACAAAAGAGTCCCTAGATGTTTGGTAGTTAATGTGTACATAT
This sequence comes from Umbra pygmaea, assembly GCA_016801145.1. Taxonomy (NCBI): domain Eukaryota; kingdom Metazoa; phylum Chordata; class Actinopteri; order Esociformes; family Umbridae; genus Umbra; species Umbra pygmaea. The sequence goes on along the minus strand of JACXGM010009738.1, from coordinate 9,486 downwards.
TTGTTATTTGTTTAGCTACCAGTGTCCCATGCCACTGTTAAAGGCACTTAAACCACATAGGAAATCACGTTTTGCACTCGCTTCAGGCATACCCTGCAACTTGCATTTAATGTCTACAAATAAACATTACAAACTACCATTATTATCTACTGCCTTTACTCTCCCTCCTCTACACCACACCATACATCATGACAGTATTCTGATTAATTATTTTGATATTTTTACTGTATGCCTACACGTTCCCCGATTGCCTGTGAGCTACTCCTGGAATATACGATAATTTCTCTACTGTGCGACAGTAGGTTGAGTGGTTATGACTCAATAGTTCGCATATTTTCACAAAAAGGGCCGCTATGGGGCCATAACATGAGATACAAGGTAATGGAGCTTTTTATACATTGTCCTGTTTCTTTAGAAATAAACAATGGACATATAGAGCCTTAAATGCTTCAGATGTAAATGTGTTTGCTGTCAAAGTGACCCCTAAAATGAATGGAATGAATGGAAACTCTCGATTGTATTGAGAGTATTGTTGACTGATTTTACCAGAATACGGTTAAAAGGCTAACGCTACATTGGTCATCACTGGAAGCTACTCTAGCTGTTTTACATTGTCATCGGGGGAAATGTGGACACTTGGCTCAATATAGCATTGGTTGTAGCCAAATAACACACAACGTGTCTACAGTATGTGTTTGTGTACAGTATAAACTTGGATAAATGTGTTGTAAATGTAGAAATAATGGCTCACAGAATAACTCAAAACAAATATCCAAAATGAAACGTAAATGAAACGAGGCAACAGTATCAAGTTGTGAAAGTGAGTTTTTTTAACAGAACAGTTGTTAACCTTGGAATAGGTATCGATTGGTTGCAACAAAAACATTTACATTTCTAACAGCTAAAACTACACTCACCTAAAGGATTATTAGGAACACCATACTAATACTGTGTTTGACCCTCTTTCGCCTTCAGAACTGCCTTAATTCTACGTGGCATTGATTCAACAAGGTGCTGAAAGCATTCTTTAGAAATGTTGGCCCATATTGATAGGATAGGAGTAAAATGCAGAAATTCGACTGACATATGCCCTGATAACTAGCTCAACTTGAATTGCAATGGACAGTGACCAGTGGGCTTATTCTTTGGAAAAACCCGGATTTATCCCCAATTTTTACTTCTTCTGTTTGTAATTGTGTTGAAAAAGCGGCAACATTGCATTTTTAACTTCCAATCTCTTTTACTATGCTGGTCTATTTTATTATGTAACATTTTAATGATCACCAAGTGATAAATGTTTCCTAAGCATCAATGTTGTCAGACAAAGTAGACTGCCGATGAAAACATCCACTGGCATGGGGGCTTATTTCCTTGGTAAATTCTTTAATTTCATTATTCCTTTATATTGCTCCAAAAGTATAGCAAAGGAGTTCAAGTTCAGATTTTAAAAAACTGACATCATTGTCCCAAACTTATTTTACAGGTTTTGGATTTAAAAAATGTCTACCTGGCTTGGTACTTGATCCTCGAACAACCTATATCCTTTTAATTTGGTCTAACCCATTCAGCTACCAAGTCAATTAACACATTTTGGGACATCTATCAGTATCTGACAACCCATATTTATTTCTGACAGCAGGTGACAGTTGTGAGTTCGAGGCCTCGAGAAATCAAACAGTTTTTAGGCCTAATTTGATGAAAGCCTCAAACGCTTCAGACAGCCTTGATTTCCCATTAGTAGCGATCCTGAATATAGAGCAGTTAACTTGAAATATGCATGATACAAACAGGAATGTCTGTAGGCAGACAATAACTGAGAACTGAGGGAATTAAATAGTGAATGACTAACATAAACTAGGTGTGAACACTGAACCAACTCAGTTTAACTTACTATCAACAGCTTTGACAATATCCTCCACTGCTCTACCTAAAGATGGCGACGCGTTCAGACGCAGCGGCTCGGAGCTCCCAGACATATAGCAGCGTTTTTGTTTGTTTAAGTATTTTTACCTTATTTTATCAGGCACTAACTCAACAACTACGCTATGGATGAGCTGAACTCTTTAAAATCAGGAATCAGTATCAGGATTACTCACCTGGAAATTTAAATCTCATTTCACTGGAGATTCTGCACTCCGTGGAGCATAGTGGAACGCTCATCATTCCACCTGTAAGGCGTCGGAGACGGCAAAAAGACCAGAAGCAAAAGCGGGGAAAAAGAGCCGGAGTACGAGCTAGGCTACAAGCTAACCCACATAGACCAGCGCTCCCAAGTCTCTTTCTTACTAATGCCCGGTCACTTGTAAACAAGATGGATGAAATGAGACTTAGGATTATTTCACATCACCTTAACAATTGTGTTATGGTAATCACAGAGACTTGGCTTGATAACACTGTTCCCGATGCAGATATCGAGCTAGCGGGCCGCTCCGTATACAGAGCAGATAGAACGGCTGACTCTGGTAAGAACAAAGGCGGCGGAGTGTGCATATACATAAATAACGCCTGGTGTACATCGGTGGACGTTATTAGGTCACATTGCTCCTTGGACATTGAATATTTGTCATTAAAATGCAGACCTTTTCATACCCCGAGAGAGTTTTCTGCTATTGTTATCACAGCTGTTTATATACCACCACGGGCTAATGCTAAGCTAGTGCTAGAAGAGCTGCATGGAGCTATCAACAGCCAGCTGGATGCATACCCAGAGGGAGCTGTAATTGTAGCAGGGGACTTCAATCATGTGGATTTAAAAACTGTGATGCCTAAGTTATACACCAGTATACATTTTCCGACCAGAGATAATAATGTATTGGATCAAGTATACATCAACATACCAAGAGCTTATAAAGCAGCCCCATCTCCGCACCTGGGCTTATCAGACTACATCTCTATAGATCTGATGCCATCGTACAGACCTTTGATCTGCAGGACAAGACCAACTGTCAAAACAATCCAGGTCTGGAATGAGGAATCTAATGCACGCTTGCAGGACTGTTTCGAAAATACAGACTGGGATCTGTTAGCAAGCACAGACCTGGAAGAATATAGCTTATCTGTTTTAGCATACATAGCCTTCTGCACTAATGTTAGGGTAGTGACCAAGACCAGCATGGTGTACCCAAATCAAAAACCATGGTTTGATGGGAAGGTACACTCATTAATGAAAGTACAGAATGCTGTCTACAGGTCAGGGGACAGGTTGGCTTATAGTAATGCTCGAAGAGATCTCAAGAAGGGCACAAAAGCAGCAAAACACAGGTATCAACAACGCATTGAGGGCCATTTTAAAGATAATAACCCCCGCAGTATGTGGACAGGTATCAAATCTCTAACGGACTACAAGAACAGCCCCTCCTTGCCCAGCCATGATGCCACACTTCCTGACACCTAAATCAGTTCTTTGAAAGTCACTCCAACAGCATGGAAATCCAGACAACACCATCACCCAAAGTAGAGCCGGTTCCTGTCTTCAAACACCATCAAGTGAGATCCACACTACGGAGGATTAATGTCAATAAAGCAGCAGGACCAGATAAAGTTCCAGGTCGCACACTCAAGTCATGTGCTGACCAACTGGCGGGGGTGTTCACCAGCATCTTCAATCTGTCTCTGCAGCAGGCTGTAGTCCCAACATGCCTAAAATCAACTACAATTATCCCTGTGCCTAAAAAACGGTCAGTAAAATGTCTGAATGACTATCGCCCAGTCGCTCTGACTCCAATTTTCATGAAGTGCTTCGAGAGATTGGTTCTTTCATACATCAAAGCCAACATCCCTGCTGACCTAGACAACCTACAGTTTGCTTACTGTAAGAACAGATCTACAGAGGATGCAATTTCAATTGCACTTCACACCAGTCTTACTCGTTTGGAGCACCCAAATACGTATGTTAGGATGCTATTTGTAGATTTCAGCTCAGCTTTTAATACCATCGTGCCTTACAAACTTGTAAATAAGCTGAATGACTTGGGTCTAAACACAACACTTTGTTTATGGATTTTGGATTTCCTCACTAACAGATCACAGAATGTCAGGATAGGCAGTCATATTTCATCTGCTATAATCACGAACACAGGAGCACCGCAGGGATGCGTTCTTAGTCCAGCTCTTTTTACCCTATTCACACACCATTGCAAATCCATCCATTCCTCTTGTACCACCATAGTGAAGTTCGACGATGACACCACTATAGTGGGAAGGATATCAGAGAACAATGAGTCTTCCTACAGAGAGGATGTCCAACATCTAATTTAATGGTGTGTGAATAACGGTTTGGTTCTGAACACTGCCAAAACAAAGGAGATCGTTGTAGACTACAGGAGAGTCAAGAAAACAACACCATCACCCCTCTACATAAACGGTGAGGAAGTTGAAATGGTAAATGACATTACATTCCTGGGTATACACATAACAAACTATCTCACATGGGCCACTAACACATCATACTTAGTGAAGAAAGCGCAGCAGATACTCTTTTTCCTAAGAAAACTCAAAAAAGCAAAAGTGCCGATCCAGCTTTTAGTAAATTTCTATAGGAGCACAATAGAGTATCCTCTGTTACTGCATCACAGTGTGGTATTCCAGCTGCACTGCAGAAAACCTTTGACCCGGATAGTCAATACTGCTCAGAGGATCATAGGATCTGAGCTGCCTACCCTTGATATGATTTATGATAGCCGCCTACGAAAGCGAGCTAGCAACATTATCAAGGATTCAACTCATCCTGGACATAGTCTTTTTGTATCCCTTCCATCAGGGAACAGATATAGAACACTCAGAACCCGTACAAACAGACTGAAGAACAGCTTTTTCCCCAGAGCTGTAGCCTGTGCCATTCCTCCAACACATAAAGAGTGATCCCTTCCTCTCTTTCCCCTCTCTCATGTTCGCTGCCAATGTACAAAACATTCTTATTGGACATTAATGTTGACACTAAATTATCATATTTATCTTGTTTATTTATTATACTAAGGGTCTTTTTAACTTATTATTATTTATTCTTGTATTTGTCATGTGTGTTATGTCTTTTATGGCTGCTGTCCTCTGTGAGTTACCAAACAAATTTCGTTGTATAACTACAATGACAAATAAAGTTTTCTTTTCTTCTTTCTTTTCTTTTCTTCACAAAGTTGTGATGGTACTGTGCCCTGTCTAAAAGCAGACTGATATTTGTTTAATATTCAGTTGTCAGATAAGAAAGAGCGCAGGTGTGGTTTCCCTTGTGATTCATACATTAGTACAGCATATATTGTGCTACTGAAAACCATCACAACATCCTTTTCTTGAAGTGGGCTGTGGGCGTCTAATGGATAGAGATTTTGCCCATTGGGCACAGCTAAAGATTATCTGAAGACCTTTTTCCAGGAAGATGTGCCCATTTTATTGTTTTTTTTAATTAAAGAAAAAACATGCAACATTTAAATGGAACTGATATTTCAAAACTAGGATGAAACTGAAAATACAAAGAAACACACAGAAATAAACTGAAGTAGAGGATAAAGAAAGTAAACAACTTAGACCACAAATAAATATAGTTTAAAAAGAACAGATAATCCCCTCAAATCATCATGTTATATTAGCTCATATCTCAAAACTATTTTGTGTAAAAAAGCTGTATTTTTAAAACAAATGGTACATTTAGGAATTTGGGAATTATTTTCGAAACAATTCTGTCCCCCATGGTAAGCAAATAGACAGCATTTAAAAAAAATACACAGGGTCCTGATGAGGCCATGGTAGAATTTGGCAAGAAAAAAAGTTTTCAGATCAAATGTTTTAGACCTTTTTCTACACCTTCTTCCACCCCCACCTCCCTCCCTCAGCTCTCCCTGATCAAGACCCGCAAATCTCCCCCACCTAAACTTTGAGGAATATAATCGTAACAAAATGTGTGTCTGTGTGTGGGAGATAGGAGTGAAAAAATATGAAAAAGAAAAGAACTATTTGTGAAGCTTGTCCTTCGAGAGGTGTGAAAGCTGTGATGGACAGCTGAATAGATTAGACTAATGTCCTGTTTATAGAGAAGGTTCAGCTGCTTTCATTTTTTAACAATTCATCCAGACGTCCTGATAGCCCACTCTACAGTAGATTTTCTTTTTTGGTTGAGCACACTGATTACTTATTCTTTTATTTATAATCTGACAGTCACACTTTCTACATTTATTCATCTTTAATACACCCCCTTCTTTGCTCTTCCTGCTGCACCTCTGATTTTCCAGGGTCCCCTCTGTCAGTTATCATACCTTATAGAAACACTAAAGGGAAACTATCCTTGGGAAACCACTTATCCAATCACAAACTCACAGAATATGCCATTGTAAAGGTTGTAGGTGTTTCTTTTTTATTTACATTTTAGTAATCTAGTACATGCTCTTATCCCAAGTGACTTACAGTGAGTACAGGGACATTACCCCTGGAGCAACTTAGGATAAATTGCCTTGCCCAAAGACACAATGACATTTGGCTCAATCAGGAATCTTCTGACTACAAGTGTGACTCCCTAACCACTAACATATATCACATACTTTCCATCACAAACTTGGAAAGAGCCCGTAACTCTTTGTGGCTTATGTTGTGGTCTAAGTTGCTGACCTCTGTAAACATGTCATCATGGCTTCAGATCTAGCCTTCTTCCCTGACTTACAGTAACTTCCCTCTGATTTTCCATGAAAGGAGTGTACTGACCCATCCCTATAAAAAAGAGAAAAGTTCAAATTTTAATATTGAGTGTATTGATTTGCTTTGGTTCCGTTTCAGAGCTAAGGTTGAAAAGAAGTGAGATATTTTTAATTGGACATCTGTTTACAATTACAGTCGATCAGAACGCTTGGAAGTGTTGAAAATTGTATCAGTTTTATGGTCAAAACTGATCACACACTCTTTCAACCTTTCTCTTTCAAACACAATCTTCTCCCATTCCCCTCCATCCATTCTGCACATTCACATCCTGAGCCTCTCATCCTGATATCTCTCTCTTTGTGTCTCTTTTGTGCAGACTCAGTAAAGGAGATGTAGCGGTAGATGTCTGTGACATTCATTGGCAAGTTGTCAATTAATAGTATACACGCTAATCTATCTCCTGGGTATTCAGGAGCAATCCTCGGCCTTGGTATTCAGTGCTTATAGACTGTGACTGACAAGCAATGCCGAAGACATGGGAACTGAAAAGCAATGTAGACAGGGACAAGCATGAAATTATGTGGAACTAATGTGAAATTGGTAAGATCTAATCATTACTCTATTAAATGTCATGGGCACAAACACATTAGATAGGTTCCTATGTAATTGACTGCAGAATTTCATATACGTATTCTAAAATCTCCATCAGGAAAATCTGCATATATTCCCACCAGATGTGTTTTCACCAAAGATAAGTGGCATTTAAAAAGCAGTGCTGAGGGACGTAGTCCACATTAAAATAATATTTTGCTTAAATTTTCATGTACAAAATACAAATCTGAAATTGAATGTGTTTCAAGAGAATTTTCAACCAAGAGTTTTCTGACAAGAACTATGTTATGTGGTTAATGAGCCCTCTCAAATTTCTAGGCAACAGCTTGCAAAAAGCCTATTGTGAAGTTAGGCTAATTACATTATGAAATTCTGGTTCATGAGATCAAGACAATTCTGTTCTGGTCACTGAGCAGCCAAAACATCAATCAAAATGTCATTAGAACATGACCCTCAATATTTATCGAAAAATAACCAAAAAAAAACATTCTGCAACCTCACCACACCTACATTTTATTGTAATGTATCTGGAAATCACTCAAATTTATCAAGCATCCTTTGTTTTTTAAACTGCAAACCATGTGCTCAGTTAAAAACTGTGAATAGAAATGTGGTTAAACATGTTATATTCCCCTGGATGGTTGACAATTCATCTCATTTAAATGGAATAAGGATTTCTGAAAAAGTTATACAATGTATTCATATTTCTGTACACACAGACTCCGGAATCAATAATTAACAACACAGCAAACATTAATTATCATAAAATTATAACCTCCCACAGCATGCAAATGCATGGCTTTCGGCAGCAAATCAATGGGATATAGTGACTTTTTCTTTAAAACTGTGTACCTTATTCATAATCTCCTGCTTCTGGCTTTACGAAGTAAAGACTACAACTTGTGAGTCCAGAAGCAAGTCAGGGCCAGTAGGGCTTTAGAAACTAAAGTTGTAAGATAAAAATAACTCCACTTCAAACATTTATCACTTACGTCGTAAGCTAATGAGTAGTTTATACCGTCTGGAAAAATAAATTATAATGACTGGCCCTTTGCTTTGAAAGCTGGAGAGGATTACAGGGACAAATCTCTACTGATTGGAGAAACGTGGGCAGGCTTCAAGTACTTTATTATGGGATGCAATAGAAGTCCAGTATAGACCTCCAGTTGAAAGTCCATCAACACGCCTGGCTTCATCAAAGAAACTGTACAGTAGAGCTATTAGTCATCTAAACAAATGTGATAGCATCCTGACTCTCCTGATTCCCTGAAGGCTGGCCTGTGCCTATTGTCAAGCTGAATATGAATGAATCATCGTTAAAAAGTCACCAGTTTCAAGGACTGATTAACGTAAATTGCAGGACGTTATTTTTTTCTAAATGGTATTTTTCCTTGTTTTTCTCCCCCACCCAATTTCTCATGTCCAATACTCATTTAAGCCTTGTCACATCATCAACCCCTCTAAGGTGTGGGATGGGCAAAGATCAAACAAATGATTGCTAAAAGGGGGGAAGCAGATCGAAACATAACAAGTGCTGTGATCAGAGAGCAGCTCGGAAAGGGAATCCTAAATGTTAGGGTTCATGCAGTTACTGTACACCTGCAATAAAACTCATAGACGCCCAGCAGTGGCGCCAGACATTTTTCATTTGAGGTGCTAAACGGGAGCTAGCTCAATGCATGGAGGTGCTGACATGAATTGCGTTCATGCACACTTAGGCCACCTGCACAGCTTTCTTACAACTCAATGACACAAGTGTCTGTTCAACAGAAGAAAACCAAACAACATTTCACGATCTCAAAGTCCTTTCCCTAATTCCCAATGAGACATAGACAAATCACCATACTCTTAAAACTATGAATAAGGGACAGCACTGTTAATGTGTTAATATTGCTCTATCACATCAATGTTCAAATGTATCAAAGTCAGAATTATGACATTAATCTCAGAATTCTAAAAAATAAAGTCAGAATTCTGACATTAATGTCCGAATTCTAACTTGAATCTCAGAATTCTAACTTGAATCTCAGAATTATACCTTTAATCTCAGAATCTAGTTTTTATAAAGCAGAATGTACATGTTAAATTATGTCTTACAGTGAAATGAAGGGGAGAGTGACGAGGGTCCCTAATTTAATGTTTCTTGGCCATACAGCATAAAGTGCCTAGGGATTTGAGACTATATTTGGATAGAGTACATCCTACTGAACAGTTATCCATATTCCATGTTTAGGCTCAAGCGATAGTTTAGTT
>JACXGM010009737.1:9698-27290 GCA_016801145.1 Umbra pygmaea | reverse complement strand
GTGTTGCCATGTCCGCGGTTTTCTAGCCAAATTGGGCTATTTTTAAATCAATTTGGCGGTAGAAAATATATTGGTCGCGGGTTGCGGTTTTTTGGGCTATTTCTAAACAACCACATCTGCAGCATTTTCCTTTAAATAAATAAATGTGACCTAGGCTGTATGGTGCAGCCTGTGCCAGGTATGAGAGGAGCTACTGCGTAGTGTGTATGAAAGAGAGGAAGAGTAGTCAATGACAGTATATGAAATTAAGAGAATATGGTCAAAAAAATCACATTTATATGTACATTGTGGAAAAAAGTATTGGATTTTTTTACTCTGTGGCAACGTAAACAAATTGGGCTAGTTTTACGGCATTTTGGGCTGTTTTTGAGTAGTCATTGGGCTAGAATTTTATGTTTGACCTGGCAACCCTGCTCCCAGAGCTGCTGCTTGATGCGAACTGCCTCCCATCCTCATAGAGCTTTTGCTTGAGGATGCTCCAAAGTTTCTCAATCGGGTTGAGGTCAGGAAAGGATAGGGGCCACACCATGAGTTTCTCTCCTTTTATGACCATAACAGCCAATGACATAGAGGTATTCTTTGCAGCATGAGACTCTGTATACTTTGCCGAGGTCATTTTCACACCTTCAGGGACCCTAAAGGGGCCTACCATCTCTCTCCCCTTGATTCCGACCCAGAACATGACTCCGCCACCTCGTCACTGACGTTGCAGCCTTATTGGGACATGGTGGCCATCCACCAACCATCCACTACTCCATCCATCTGAACTATCCAGGGTTGCACAGCACTCAACAGTAAACAAGAAATTAGTTTTCATGTATTTCTGGGCCCACTGCAACCGTTTCTGCACAACTGCAAGCCTCTGGAAAATCCTACACCTTGAGGTTCATGGGACTTCAAATATCTGTTTGCTTCTTTGTAATAACATTTTAGCAGCTTCTCTTTTAATCAGATGAATTTGTCTGACAGTAACCTTCCTCATAATGCCTTTATCTGCACGAACCTGTCTGTGCTCTGAATCAGCCACAAATCTCTTCACAGTACGATGACCAGTACGATGAAGTTTTGAAATATCAAATTTTTTCATACCTTGTCCAAGGCATTGCACTATTTGACGCTTTTCCGCAGAAAAGATCCTTTTTGTTTCCCATATTGCTTGAAACCTGTTGCCTGCTTAGTAATGTTGAACATCCATCCTAAGTAGTTTTCCTTTAATTGGGCTCACCTGGCAAACTAATTATCACAGGTGTCTGAGATTCATTTCAGTGATCCAAAGAGCCTGGAGCACAATACCATCCATGAGTTTGATTGAAATACAAAATATTTAATGTTTATGACGCTTAATTCCAATTTGCATAATAATTTAGAACGCAGTGTACATGATCTACATGTGTGTACTGTTGGTGCTAGTCCTACAATAACTTATTATCCCTGCCTGTAAGGTCACAGCCTGTTCAATTACCTCCAGGGTAGTATGTCTCAGCAGTATTAATTACGGTTGCACAATTTCAGGAACTTGAAATAAACTCCCAGTTTTTCCAGAAATCCTGGTTGGAAGATTTGAGTTCCTGCTTATTCTCTCTTGATACTGCAGGTCTTTCAACAAGATCTCAGGAAAATAACTGTGATTCTATGGGAAATTTCTGGAATTTTGCAACACCAATCTCAGTATCGTTTTTGATAACATGCTGTTAAATTAGGTTGACGCGATTTTGGGTACTAGTTGTAAATACAGTGCTATTGGGACAACAGATACCCTGAAAATGGTGTGCTTGTTCATGTACATGTTCTCTATGTCATGATTTAGGCACAATGTCATCAAAATCTCCCCACTTAAACAATGTCATGGTTAATAGAGTTATTACACATTCAGGCCAAAATGGAAGGTTTAAAACATTATTTTGTTTTTATTGCAAAAGTCACAGACTGCATATTTAACATACAGAGAGACAAGCTCGATCTACCACTGGTCAGAAATAAAACTTCTTAAGGAAGCCTCTAAGGTACCTGAGCCTGTGGAGTCACATGTTCTGTAAATTACCACACATATATCTTCCAGCTGTCCTTGAATGTTTTCTCAAATAAGATGTTAGGTGTTGAGGAGAAAAGGCCAACAATAGACCTAACATGCTATTCAGCCTATTCATGATCCACCTCCAGAACTGCTAAGATGTATTTAACTTGGCATTCTGTGGGTCCTGGTGTGGCCCTATTGGTGGCATTTATATTCCTACCACAACATCCCGCGTGCTAATAGCAGGGTTATTAACATAACAAACTTAAATGTTCTATATAAATAATACCGTTCCGGGATGTGCAGGCTCAGCTGACACTATTTAGGCAGCGGCTCAACATCTGTTTGTGAACACTTTGCCTAATGATATCATCCGATATCATTAAGTGTGGCAGAGCACGGCACATCAGCAGGTGCAGCTGTTTCAGTTCTCCCCCCATCACAGGCACAGAGGAAAGAGAGATATGCAACGCTCCGCTTCTCCCTCCCATCTCCTCCTTTGCTATCACCTCCCCTTTGCTGAACCGCCAAACCGATCATTAGGACAATTTTCTTCCACAAAAAAATAAAACAGCCCTGTGATTTCAATCTGTATATCACCTGTAATTGTAGTTTTTAGCAAGTGACTGATTCCATACATTTAGCGCGGTAAACTGCGTAGACGGAGGCCTCTGAAAGCTGCCAGAAAGACTCATTTTGTGCGACCAGCTGCAGAGTCTGTTTTTAGATAGCTGGGTGGTGGAGATGGGGACTAGTACAGCCCAGGCCATGGCTTCACTGCTTTGTTTTCTCTGTTGCTTAACTCTGTTTAGATGCTCAAAATTATGGAAATGATTGATTATTTTCCCTGCAAACAATGAAAAGGTCGCCAGTTCCTAGGGGGATGGCACTTACAGGTTGTCCAGGGTTGTCTGCATCTGTTACAGTCTCAGTTAATGAGTCTGGTGGGGTAAAAGGTGTATATAATGGGGTTTGACTCTGGGTTGTAACCCTGCTTGTTTAAGCTTGTTAATGGAATTCCAATAAAGGTATATTGTATTTATGTTTATTTATGTACAATATTTACACAGTAGAAACTGCAAATTTAATTGAACTCTCGTTAGATATGATAATGTTTGCTCTTTTTGTTTAGTTAAGTTAACTCTGCTGTAAATCCTCATTTTTGTTGTCTCCTACAGTATACATCTTTTTGGTCATGATAAATACGAGGTCATGCCGTTCATAGATTTGTAGTCCTAAGGATGTCACCGCTTAAGATATTAAAGTGAAACTGACAGCATTTAACAAGTAATCACATGAGAATATGTTGAACTAGACCTCCAGAAACAACACGGTGCCATTTTTCCAACATTGTCTTATAAGTAATCATGAAGATATTGTCATTTTCAAGGTTCCTTACTTTCAGAATGTTGTAAACTTACACAGAATCAAGCATTTGTGCGAATGTTAAACCGATTTACAGCAGGGAAGTGAACCAAAACAAAGAAATCCGCTAAACAGTAGTAAACATGAATATAGATCATCACAAAACATTTACTAAAGCGATAGAAGTGTTCTAAAAGTTTTACTACAGATGTTAATACCACAGAAGGGCTCATTAAAATTGGAGCATAACAGTCCTGATAAAATAATCATGAAAACGTATGATACCTTACCTTCAGTTGCATATATCAACTAGACAAGAACATCCATTAGCCACAGTGAGATGAGCTAATATGCAGAGAAACAACTTCGTCAACGAGTCAAAATTGCATTCTTAATTGTGCAGCCAACACATACATGTCTGTCCCAACCTGGTGTCAATCCATAACAACTGGAATTTGCCTTTCCGACCGCAGTGCCAATTTCATGAATGAAATTGTATTTGATTTCCAATAACAGAAATACATATTGAATGGTAAATGTGGACAAAGTTTCTTATGTTCAGCATAGATTTGCTTGCCAATTATTACTAAAAACTGATAAAAATGTCTTCCAAGCTTTTGAAACTCAAATAAATGATTCTTGTACACTGATTAACATGTCTAGCAAGCTAGTGAACTCAAATCAATCATTACTGTAAACTGATTAACATTTCTAGCAGGTTAGTGAAATTCAATCAATTATTACTATAAACTGATTTACATTTCTAGCAAGTTAGCGAACCCAAATCACTTATTACTGTTAACTGATTTATGTTTCCAGCAAGTTAGTGAACCCAAATCACTTATTACTGTTAACTGATTTATGTTTCTAGCAAGTTAGTGAACCAAAATCACGAATTACTGTTAACTGATTTACATTTCTAGCAAGTTAGTAAACCCAAATCATTTATTACTGTTAACTGATTTACATTTCTTTCAAGCTATTGAATTCAAGTAAATGATTCCTGTAAACAGATTAACATTTCTAGCAATCTAGTAAACTTAAATCAAGTATTACTGTAAACTGATTAATATTTCTATCAGGCTAGTGAACTATTTTCTGGGAGAATTCCCTTTGGACAGACAAAACATAAGTACATCTTTCTGATAAATAACATAATACTGTTTCCAAAAAAACATAAAGCTTTCAAAAAAACAAACACCATCCCTACCCTGAAACATGGAGGAGGCTTAGTGCTGCTTTGGGTTTGGTTTGCTCCCTCTGGGACTGGATACCTTGAATCTGTGCTCAGCACAATTAGATCAGAAGACTGTCAAGTCATTTTAGAGCAAAACATACAGACCAGTGTCAGAAAGCTGTGTCTCAGTCACAGGTAATGGTTACATTTAATGACCAGAAAACATACCTCCAAAAGCAAAGCTTTCTGATATTGGGTTCACATTAAGCTATTGAGAAGAAAACATTGGACCACTCTGAAGTAGCCTACTATGAGCCCTGATCACATCAATCATCTCATCAAAGGCACCCTTCAAACCTGAGAGAAAAGGAGCAGTTTGCTCAAAAAAGTGGGCCAAACTACCAGTTGAGAAGTGTAGAAATCTCATTCAGAGCTAAAGACAGTACTGGATTGCAGTTGTTGTCTCCAAAATGTTAAAGAAATATTAGGTTAAGGGTACCCATAATTCTTTCCATGCCATTTTATTTGTTTTAGTATTTAAAGTAATATGTTACATCATAAATCAAATGAAAAGTTTCTGATCTATTGATTGTGAAATAAATTATGATATATTCTGAATACTTTTGTCACTTTCTACTTAGTTCAACAGAAATTGTGAGTTTAAAAAAGAACTGGAAGGGTACCAATACTTTTGGCTAGGTCTGTATATATTTTAAATGCCTATTTTCTTCAAATCTGCAAGTAGTTAAAATTGTGTCAGTTCCACTGTAAGCAATCGTTTAACATATTCGTTTTTTTATTTCTTGAATATCTAAGTTTATCCAAATGCAGGGGCAATTATTATTTTCATGTTTTTTTTCCAGAAATCAATTAAATGTTATCCTTCTCAAAACTATGACATTAATTAATATAAAAATCCAGTTCTACTGGGATATAATGCACCTGTTACTGAAATGCCTGTTCCAATTAACATCCTTTGGTCATTTTGTATATTTATATCCAAACCCTGTCAATCAGTCTGAATGTAGGTTGCAAATTAAATAAATCTGCATAGTTTGACATGTCATCAGGTTGTGAAATTATTAATATTTTATTAGCATAATCAACATAAACACATGACCTCAAACAAATCTACTAGGGTTGTCACCATAGGTTTAAAATGTATTAAAACACTTTTTTTTTTTTTTCTATAATATAAAATGTTTATTGTTGGACAATGTACAAATTCAACATCCATGTCACTAGCACATACAGTCATGGGTGGTAACTCAACATTGTCTAAAAGGAAAAGGCACACCTGGAAATGATCTACAGAAGAAAGCATGGTTTAAAAATGTTGTGGTTTTCAGAAAAAAATATGCCATCCGTGGAAGCATTTCACTGTTTTTTGTAGTGGAAGTTGGTGAAACAAATATTATTTTCTTTACCACTATTAGAATAACTTTTTCCCCATGCCATTCAACTGGTATTGGTCTGACCAATTGTCATTGCGATCAAAATGACTGTGAAGGTGTAGAAGCTATTATATTTACACTCTATTTTAATTACATTGTTATTCCCATACCTTAAGGATTTACATTTACATTTGAGTTATTTAGCAGATTCTCTTATCCAGAGTGACTCATAATAAGTATGGGGACATTCTCCCTGGAGCAACTTAGGGTAAAGTGCCTTGCTCAAGGACACAACATTTGAATCACTCAGGAATCGAACCGGCAACCTTTAGACTAGTGACTAACAACTAATGCCCTAAAAAAAAAATGAATTAAATATTTGAAATTGTATTTAGGGCATTCACATTTACATAGCATAAAGAAGATGTAAAGGTCCATATCGCATTGAGTTATTTTATTTGCTAAAATATTAATACCAAGCAGGCTTTATTGAACCTAGAAATGTTGGGATGAAGAGTTGAGTTTCTCGTTTTGCTCCGAGCTCTGCTTGTCACTCAGCCGGGAATACAAATTCTGCCTCCAGCTCTTTTCTAAATGTTGATTACACAAGACACGGGGGTACCCTCCCCTGTCTCCCCTCCTGCCTCCCCCGCCTCCCCCCACTCCACCAGCCAGCGTTCACCCATGAGGGGAGAGGCGAGGAGAGGAACTGCTTGACCTAAGGTGGAGGCTGACCCAGGGGTCAGCTCAGGAGGGGGCGTGGCTCTAGGGTTCCTTGGCTGGTCTGTCCCCCCCCATCTCTCCGCCTCTAAGAGCAGCAAAGATCCCTGGATGGAAAGAGAGACAGAGACAGCACGGCCTGGGGATCTGGCAAGCAGACGAACTGCACACAAGCTAGAACCACTGCATCCACGGCGATGTTTAAATAACTTTGCATCAGAATGAAAATGAGATGGGGGAAAATAAACAAACTGAATTAGAGGAGTAGTGAGGGTACGTAGCAGAAGGTAAATTAAAGAATGTGATTCATATTTCAAAGAGATTATATTTCAATTATTTTTAAAGCAGAGATATGACTGGTGTTTTGGCTGCTTCATCATTACAATACTCTATCTTTTTTTACTCAGTGCTGTTCTGGATACTGCTAACAACTTGGCAGCAGGGAAAATGAGTCTTAATATTCACTTCATAAATGTCCTAATGGGAGAGCTAAAGAGATGGCAGAGCCACTCTAAGCTCAATAACCCTTAGGCAGTAGCGCAGAAAAACAGTGAAAGATCATTTCACTTAATGTGAGACACAGCACAGTTTTCACTGTTTTACTGTACTTTCTTATGCAGCGAAAAAACAAGGAATTACACGAAGTATCAAAATGTTTTCTCTTGTCCAGAAGGCATTGCCTAACTTTAAAAAAAATCATTTAAATAATATAAACAAAAATCTATTGAATTTAGTTATTGGAGGAATAATAGATTAAGGTATATTAAAATACAACATTGTTCTACCTTTCCCTTCCCATTGGTTCATAAGTGTGTTTTCCAGCGTCACACTGACATGGTTTAGAACTGAGATTCCACGGTTTATTTACGTTTCTACAGTACAATATGTATTCAATGCAGGCCATTTCAGCACTACTGATGTCCTAATTGATTAAGAGGGCTTTCTAATTCCAGTAAACTGTCAAAAGAACGCGGATGATGTGGTGACTCTGTGAATCAGGGCTTGCTGGAGATCTGAGGGTCTCCATGGCCACTTGAGGAAAGAAAAATCGGACCGGCACTCTAGCAACAGAATACACAAAGCATATCGCCCTTACAAGAGGTTCCTTTTTTTAAGGACAGGAATGTCACGAGTGCCTTTGTTGTTTCTCTTTCAAAAGCAAATTACACTTTTAGGATTTATTAAGACAAGAAACAATTTTCAAATAGTGGGTCTCTGAAAACCTCCATGGAAAACTGCTCATTACTTTCTAGCCCGAGGCACTACTCTCCCTCTCTCCTCAGCTCAGTTGGATCTATCGCCTTTCTCCTGTTTCTCTATCTATGTCTCCAAGATGGCAGCGCTGCCATGCCAATTGCAGAGATGTCCCAGCAGTTTGTTCAAAGTAGAGCAGTGATTTGTGTGCTCAGCAGGTGATGGCCAAACTCTGTTCAATTATTGAATTGGGGGCCTGGTGGAAAAATTACAATGGTTGCTGTACCCAGCAGATAAAAAGGAAAAGCTTTTGATATCACACATACTTTTTTTGTCATACGCGTTACAAAGACAGTGCATGGCAGTGATCCTTCATCATTTTTTTTTGTTTTATTCATTTTATGTTCTTCGTGGGGTTTTTTTGGCGGCGGGAATTTTGTTTTCATGGAATATATGAAAGACACATTTGTTTCCCTTTATTATTGGTAAAAAGTGCCATCATTGTCTTTTTAAATCGGGAAGTTTAAGCTAAGGTCATGTATATTTCCCTATGCAATTTCTGTTCCCCTCAAGTCTTAGAAATCTAACGACATCTAACTAGTTTAAGCTTCCTCTGCCCTTTTAAAATCTGATGTGGCAGCCGTTTGTTAAATAAATTAAATTCATTTGCTATGACAAAGACCCAGTGAACATTATTTGTAGGAGTTAAATAGAAAATATGTTTTGAAATTATGTTTCTCCAAATTCTTCCTGAATCTTACAATTTGTTAATTTTTTTATAAGCATTAACCTAGAGTTGACACTAACATATGTCCCTGTCAAAGTTGAAGGCAAAATACATACTTTAATAAATATTTTATTTCTGCAGCCTGAACCCCCCATCTTTCCCCAAACCATCTTTCGTTTAATCTTGTTAGAAAATCTGTGTTTCAATGATAAGGTCAGATCCACACGAGTAGAGTGCCTTTTTAAAAAGGGTTTTAAGTCAAACCTATGCAAGGCGCCCTGCTGATCCATGCGGCGTGTGGCATACTGGCAGCCCTGTTCAGGCTGTGTTGAGAGGCTGCTCAATGGAGTGGAGTGGGACTGAGAACCGTGGGCTGTAGGCTGCAGCCTGTTGTCTCTGCACTTATCCTCATGTTCCTCTTTAATGGCTCCCACGTTGGGCAGGGAGGGATGTTTACGGCTGTGAGTGTGTGTGTGTGTCTGTGTGTGTGTGTGTGTCTTTGTGTGTGTGTGCCTGGCAATCAGATGATTTGGATCACATGATTTCAGAGGGGTTGCCTGTGTAAGTGTATGTGTGTTTCAGGGAGCTAGGCATCAGAAAATCTGCCCACTTGTCATTATAAAGTTTAATCTGCTCGATACATTATCAGTCAAACATGCTCCTCTATTTTAAAATAATTTTTTTTTTTAAACCTGACAGGTCAAAGTGTCTCTCATTTTTCAGTCTGCCTGTATGTTTGTATATCTCTCTCTTTCCCTTTAAACAAAATTACTTGCCAACCATATCTAATTAAACAATTTCCTTACCAACATGTCATCATGGCTCTTTCCTTTGTTCGTTCTTTCATTCTTTTGTGTGACCAAATTCCTCCTGTGCTAATTAGACTCGAAATACTACTGCCACTTCCACTCTCCAGACAGGTGCTACTGGCCACACACAGACACACACACACACACAGACACATAAACACACAGACACACACACACACACACACACACACACACACACACAAACACAGACACAGAGGCACACACACCAACACAGCGTTCCTGGTTTTCCCGGGTCACAGACAGAGCAGAAGAGCCTGCCTCTCTCACTCACAGGCAGCATTAAAAATAAAGAGACTGGAAAATAACAAGACAAGATGTGTTAATTTCAGCTTCCATCTGTTGTTACATAACCAATGCCAAAGTCTACACTTTCAGGATGAAAAGAGTGGAAGAGAGAGAGGCAGAGAGAGGGTGTGTGTATGTGTGTGTGTATGTGTGTGTGGGGGGTATGGGTTAATAAGCAACACACTACAACTATGGAAAGAGAACAGGTCCTCGGAGATAGACCGTGTAAAAATCTAATTAACAGTGTGAAAGATTGGGTACAGAGGTTTGAGGAACAATACAGGCTATTCTTCTTTTTTTTGCTATGTGTGTTCTACCTGAAAATACACACCTCAACCATGTTACTCTACCAAATACACTGCAGTGAATATATATTACAGTGAGAACAAATTATTGCCTTGTTCCATATACTGTATAACATCTATTTCTTGTTTGGTTGAAGTCTACGGAACAATGAAGCAGTCCTGGCACAGAGGCACAAATAACAAAGAGCTGAGGATTGACAGATTTTCTGACAGGCTGATATGTTTTTACATGTGTTTGGTTAAAAGGATCTTTCCACGGGTTGGGGTGCAGTTTGATGTCGAAGTTTGCAAAAAGTTGACATCCTGATAGCAAAATGGTGCTTACTCACATGGAAACCCTGTTTCTGACTCATAGAAAAATGTTTGTATTGTGTTATTTGAAAATGTATTTGCTCAGATTGTTTCCGGTATCACCTCCTACAGTTGGTTTAAACTTCTGCATATCACATCTGTAATCACCACATCTCAGTACAATGAAATGAAGGGACTCAGGGCAAGGATCTGGTTTATGTGCCTGAAATCTCACGAATTACATTTTCAGGGAACTATTTTGAAAAATACAATTGAGTAAAATATGCACATATGACAAGGGCTGTTTTTGTACAACACAGATACACTAGGAGCGTTTGTGAGTGTAATCAGCATTAAATAATGTGAATGTTTGGAAATCTGTTGTGGGACGGATGGTGGACTGGTGGATAAGTAGCTGACATTGAAAGCAATTGAAAAGCAATTAGTCCTTCTTCGAAATCCAGCGCAATGCAAATTTTGTTTCTCTAGACAGCAGATTATGAAAATCTGTTTTTGTAATGGTAAACCTAACCTTAACCCTAACCTTAACCTCAGTATCATGATTCCCAATGATAACCTCGGTAATCTGATGCCTAACCCTAAGCTTAACCTTTAACATTTCAATGTAATTTTTATCACTATGGAAGGTATCTTGTTCTTGCTATGGAATGCATGGAATGTACTGTGATCGCATAAAGCCATCGCAATGTAGAGCAATGTTTACGTTGAAGACCAACATCATTTTGTGCTGGAGTTGGTGTGGTGGTTGCCAAAAAAAAAAGACAAACATAGTTTCAAAACAATGTGTTCTTATCGCAATACGAGGGTAAATGTACGTAATGGAAATTTTGTCGCATTAAATAGACAGACTTACAGATATGGCTATTCAAATAGGAACTCCAGTACGTATTGCATGGCCATTCTATGGAAACTTCCAAGAATAGACCAATCGGTAACAATTTAGGATACTTGAGAACGTTAAGTTCAGGCATAACATGTTAGGTTATTGAAGTTATGGTAAGCGTTAAGGTGAGGTTAAAGTTATGGCTAGATTAAGGTAAACTGACTGTTTTTATGTGTTCTACACTTACAAGGCTTTACGTTTTTATGACTACGGAAAAATCCACATGTAATGTCCTGAGATAAATGGTTGTTTCTGTGGGTTAGTTCTTTGAATTACAGAATAATGACTATTCTCTGACCAACCCTGAATCATCTCTGGCTTCTCTGGCCTTCATAAGATAAGAGACTATGATAGAGGAGTTTCAAGACAAACCAGTCTGATAATGTTCAAGAGCTCAAAACGTTTTTCTCTGATGTAATAATTACAGTAATTAAATTCCATTACATATAGAGTAGTGGATGTTTATGATCCCGTCAACACAATCGGAAGTAGGATGTGTGAATACCAAGACCACCCTTTTTAATATACAGTGCCTTGCTAAAGTATTCGGCTCCCTTGAACCTTTCTACCTTTTGCCACATTTCAGGCTTCAAACATAAAGATATGAAACTGTAATTTTTTGTGAAGAATTAACAACAAGTGGGACACAATCATGAAGTGGAACGAAATTTATTGGATATTTCAATCTTTTTTAACAAATAAGTTAATACTTTGTAGTGCCACCTTTTGCTGCGATTACAGCTGTAAGTTGCTTGGGGTATGTGTCTATCAGTTTTGCACATCGAGAGACTGATTTTTTTGGCCATTCCTCCTTGCAAAATAGCTCGAGCTCAGTAAGGTTGGATGGAGAGCATTTGTGAACAGTAGTTTTCAGTTCTTTCCACAGATTCTCGATTGGATTCAGGTCTGGACTTTGACTTGGCAAATCTAACACCTGGATATGTTTATTTTTTAACCATTCCATTGTAGATTTTGCTTCATGTTTTGGATCATTGTCTTGTTGGAAGACAAATCTCCGTCCCAATCTCAGGTCTTTTGCAGACTCCATCGGGTTTTCTTCCAGAATGGTCCAGTATTTGCCTCCATCCATCTTCCCATCAATTTTAGCCATCTTCCCTGTCCTTGCTGAAGAAAAGCAGGCCAAAATCATGATGCTGCCACCACCATGTTTGCTAGTGGGGATGGTGTGTTCAGGGTGATGAGCTGTGTTGCTATTTTTTTTTTAAGTGCAGTTAAGATCAGATGTCATTTCTCAACAGTAATGATTAAGGGTTGAGAAAATGAAAATGACACAAAATAAACAACTGTCAAACAAAAATGCAGTCCAAAATGTACAGTACCTCACCATAGAAATCAGCAAGCTGATTAGAAATTGAAAAGTATAGCTTTTCATACATTTTGCTGGGTCCAAACATAATCTATTACTTGCAGAACCTGGAGGATTCCAATAAAGATTGGACCGAACAACAGGTTAGGCAATAAAAGACATACATTTGCTTAGTAAAAACAGACAAGCGATGACCTTCAAAGACGCAAAATGTCTGTACAAGGACATAAAGTATAAGAAACACAGCTCTCAGTGGGTCAGTCATCAGATAAATGTGGCATGGACTTCAGACAAAAACAGATTACAAAGACAACCAACTGTGTCATGGACACAGATGCCTTCCTCACAGACAAACTAAACACCTTCTTCACACGTTTTGAGGATAGCGCTGCAGAGTGTCTGACAAGGGCCCCTGCTGCTATTGTGGGTGTGGGTTCACAATCTCTCTGGTACAGTATGTGAGTAGGACAAGCATGTTAACCCTTGCAAATCTGCTTCAAAATCTGCTGCACCCAAACACAGAGCTCAACTTTTTATTCCCCGGTGATGGCAAAGCTTGCCCAAAAACCAGGAGACCTGCGTCACTTGTTCCCCGACTACATGTGGTGGGGGGTAAGGGTGCATGGTCACCCTGGACCCCGACTCCATTATCATGTCTGCCTGTAACAAGAGTAAGTTTGATATTCAACAATGCATATACAGCCTACAGAGAGATCAGAGCAAATTGAGTAAGGTTATTACCCTGTCTTAATGTCAACAATCCTGGGAGGCTCAAACTCATTGACACACGTTCTGGTTCTGATTGTGTTTCTGGTTCTGAATCTGATTCTTATTTAAATTCTGGTTCTGTATCTACTTGTGATTATGAAACTGGTTCTGGTTCTGATTTTGTTTCTGGTTCTGAATCTGATTCCTATTTCATTTCTGGTTCTGGTTCTACTTATGATTATGAAACAGGTTCTGGTTCTGATTTTGGTTCTGGTGCTGGTTCTGGCTGTAGTGTGTGTCCTCACTGGACCATTAAAAAAGTGCAGTTCTCTGCGGTGGCACAACAGTGTAAGGTGCTCTTTCATCATGCCAACTTTTCACCACACCACAGTTTAGGTTAGAAACTGACTGTGCCCCTGGTAGCCATCTGGCTGTGAGCTCCATGTCGTAACACATACTGGCCCGGGTGTGGGAGTGGCTAGTAGTCATTTCCTGGTCTCGTTGCACTCTAGCGACTCCCTCAGGCAGTGTCAGGACCTGCAAATATTAACTGATCTGTTCTGATGGGGATGTCCTAACATACACTGATCTAATTGAAAACCCAAGTTGCCCTTGCAGTGTGGAAACTAAATTGTATTTCTGGACAGATTTCCAATAAAAGCACATAAGTTGTTTTAAATTACTGTTGAAATCCATTTTTTTGAGTCATCAATTGCAATTCACCACAATGCATTTATTATTATTATGTAAATGTCAATATCTCCAAACCAACAGATATTGACTTACAGTTTTTATTTTAAACTCTATTTTATTGTGTTTTTAAACATGTATTCCATTGATTTTATACCTTTATTCAGTTTAAATTTTTCTGCTGCTGTTTTTATACTATTTTTATATCATTTTTATCACAGGACACAACTGCAAAAGAGACTGCGTTTGTCTTTTCGCTGTATAAATAAAGGTAATGATGATTACATCATTGTTGATAGGGTCTCTTATACTAACATTTACCCATTGTGTTGTTTTAGTAACCAGTATCACTTAAAAATATTTTTTTAACAATTAGAATGTTCAGTCAATGAGTTGTAGTGATGTTCTTTAAAGGGGTGATAGGGAAAAAAAGTCATTAAATAACCTTGTCTTAAAGGTGTTTCTTCTCTACAGCCTTCTGTCCTTTTCAGATCTGGGACACTGGTTTTTACATATTGCAGGTGCACTCAGTGGGAACTCCTCATTTTGTCTTTTAACAGGGGATGGAATAGCATATGACTCATATAGTGGCAGGACAGTCAGAATTCTTTCCCAGGGTAGAGGATGATGTTCTGAGAACGCTAGCTGCCAGAGTACACATCACTTGACCATAGATCTTTGCAATGTTCAACGTTTCCCTCACTCCTATGGCGTAGGCATAACAAGCCTTGAATTTGGATTGGCAAAGCTAAATAATCGATACTCAGCCTTCTGACAACCCCGCAAAGGCCTACAGCCATCCAGTCTGCAGCCAGAGAGGAAGAGATAAGCCTACTGAGCTGTGTGGGAATCCACATTCTAATTGTTTGTTCAATTATTTTTTGGGGATGCTGCACCCGCACTCGGCCAATTGAGCTCCAGAGAGTGTCTCTGCAATTAGGGCCACTGGAAGCTAGCTAGTTAAACAGCTCAGAGAGAGAAGCCAGGAGGCAAATAAGATAAATACCTTTTAGTACTCAAGGTAACAATTAGGTGGACAGTGAACAGGCACACTGGGAGTAAGTTTACCCAGATTTGTCTTCAGTACTGACCCATTGTTTCTTTACATGGTTGCAGAGGCGTGTCAGCCTTATTTAGCGATACATCCTCTTGGCATAATCAAAAACTATTACCTATGTTTAGAAGGCAGGTTGTAGATGTAATGTTATGCCTGGCTTTGCGTCCCCACGGAACTGGTAGGGACGTGGGATGACCCTGGAACACAAGTGCAGTTTGAGAATTTCTCAGATGTTCATGGAGACAGAATGTTTTCGGCCACCTCTGGCATCATGAAATCAAAGGGAGAGTAGGTAATTGGTTTTCCAAGTTGTACAGTGTTTTTTGGTATTTTCATGGATTTATTCAAATATACATGAACATAGTACTAAGATATATATTTTTTTGCAATCATGTCCTCATATACAATGTACAATATGAACTGTGTACAAAAATTGTAGGATTTATTTTTACACCAATGTATACAGTATACTTATCTACTATCTGCTTTGAATGTCCTCAATGAGGTCAGGGTAGCACACGGAGGTCAAATCTTAAGACACTGAAAGGCAGAATCAGAGGGGATGTCACAACAGCTGAAAGTGTCAGTCACAGAATTAAAACTTTTTTCTTCCCAGTTCCCTGGCAGTGCAGCTGCCTAAATGAGGGGGATTAAGTTAACACCCTGCTTAAAGGAAGAGCAGGGCAGGATTAGGGCACTGGACTTGGACATAGCGACCATTCAAGCAAGGACCGCAGCCTTTTTAAAAGGGAAAACGCAGCAGTGCGCAGCTCTCCGAGGGATGGCACAGTTGAGTTTCCTGAACAAATACATTGACAAGTGTAGTGCTGACAACAACACAGAAACCCATGTATGCAGAGCACACAAAGGAAAACCACATAGGCACACATACAGTACAGACACACACACATGCATAGTCACAGTGCTTCACCTTCTCAAACAGATTTGCCCTTGTTTCCCTGCCTGGGAGCAGCAATGTGTCCAGCAGTTGGAATAACTACCAAGGAGAAAACAGGTGGTCAAACCTTTTTGGGGTGAAAAAATTAGACCACCTGCTGCATGTGAAACCCAATCCAGGTATTCCTTCACATTCCCTAGCAATTCCTCATCAGTTACACTGTTTATGCTGTTCACACGGTGTTCACATTTTCTCCACAAATCATTTCCTTCCTGCGTGGATGAAGTAGCCAACGGCCATACGCTGTGTGGATTATCACATGAAAGTCATACTTTCACACTAAACACTTACTTCTGTACTGTTTATTTGAATGTTGTAAACATATTTTTGTTCAACAAAATAAGAAAAATTTGTTGCACGTCATTCAAATAAATTTAAATATTCAAATATATATTTAAACACACTACCTCAAATGATCACAATGTATGATATCTCTGCTGTAAGATCACTCTCTTTCTATCTTTCTATCTCTCCGCTTATGTCACTTCCTTTACCATGAGATTGACCATGACACAACCCCAGTGGACACTGCAGTGACAGATGCCTTTTTGTCTTCTCCAGTCAAGTCACATCATATGCTCCAAGGGCAGCTGTAATTGCACGGACAGGTGACACAAATGTGGAAACCAAAATATGATGGGAAGACGACTTGGATCATATGATCTGTACTTCACTTGCCAACCTAAAGACGTAATGTAGCTAGACTAATTGTTATATTATACCTAACAGCTCGGGATCTTTGGATATGGATTGAATTGTTATGTACGGTAGTTTAACTATAATGAATTCATATCAGAATTCCTAACCGAACACTACAGCTCGATTTTAACATCATAAAAAACTGCACACTTCCCTGAAGATATTATTAGTCAGTTTTGATGAAAATTCACAGATGTGTAATGCGTCAAAATAAAGTGTACTTTCTAACCTGTGACAAAATGTGCACATAGGTGAAATGGTGTAGGTGGATGTAAACATTCAACTCCAGTGTATGCTTCTATACAACACTATTTCAAAGATACCTCATGCATGTGGATCTCCCACATTGTTTATTAGTTCAGGGTGTTGTCAGTGATAGAATAACAGATGGAAATCCCAGTTCTTTAGTTGAATCTCCGAAGTGTGTTTTGTTTCAACACATCTGAGCCAACTATGGAGCGTCGGAGCTTGTGATATATCTACCGAACTAAGGGAAAAAAGGCCCATAGGCCAAGTACAAAACGCTGCTCTATTTGAACCCAAGGGACGCAGAATCCAATTGTGTTTGTCAAGGCTCCGATTCATCATGTCACAGGGGTCTAATGTACTCCACATTGCTTTCCTTTTGCATGCTCTAAGTATTTTCTGTTCAACTTGGGCTTGTCACCACAGAAAACACACTTAAGAACTCTTTCCCAAACACCCCTTGCTCGCTCACTTCGTAATTCTCCCCAGAGCCCGGAATTTTCCCTCTCTGTCTTTATCTCCCCGTAAATGTTGACAGACCACTGAACCTTGATGTGGGTCCGTGACAGGCTTGCAGCTATTTTGTAAAGTGTGCAGAAAAACAAAAGGCCTCTGGTGTGGTGGTTAGGCCATCATGGATGCATGGCTCTGAGAGAGAGAGAGAGAGAAAGAGAGAGAGAGAGCGAGAGAGAGAGAGAGAG